>CAUYQG010225689.1:0-18263 GCA_963574415.1 Tarsius wallacei | reverse complement strand
TTTGTACATGAGTCTGCTGCTATTCTAATTGGTCTTCCCCAAGATATTAATAGAGAGAATATATTGAAATGAGGCGAGACAAGAGGAAAGAATGAAGGAGTTGGTAGTAGTCTGATCATTCTCTCTTGCTGCCTCTAGGATTTTTTCTTTTATACCTACTTTGTGTAGGCAAATTACTATGTATCTAGGAGTTGGTCTTCTCACTTGTTGTCTTGTAGGGGTTCTCTGAATCTCTTGTGTTTGAATGGTCACATCACTGATGAGATGAGGGAAGTTTTCTTGGATAATTACATAGAATGTTTGCTACAGGGTGGTCTCTGTCTCTATATGCCTGTGGATTGTAATGAATCTTAGATTCAGCCTCTTAAAATAATCACTCATCTCTTGGATGTTTTGTTCTGTCTTTTTAAGCTTCTTTTCTATGTTTTTAACAGTTTGAGTTAGTTCCATATTTTGGTCCTCAAGTTTTGAGATTCTTTTTTCTGCTTGGCTAAATCTGCTTTCCATGCTTATCAGTTTATTTTTTATTTCATTCACTGTATAGCTGTTATCTCAGTTATCAACTCCTTCATTCTTTCCTCTTGTCTCTCCTCATTTCTATTTATTTTCTCTATTAATATTTTGATATCTGTGTTTGTAGTTTGAGACCAGTCATTCTGCAGTTCTTCATTGTTTGAGTTCCAGAGTCTATATTCTCGGTGGCTGGCCTCCCAGGGGTCTGTGTGAGACTCATATTCTTCCTTTAGTTTTTCTTCATTTGTATAGCTACCCCCCCCCCACCCCCGCCTTTTTTTTTAACCTCTTCTTTAATTCTGTTTTTCAGTGGTGGGGGAATAGCTTTTATTTCTGTTTGCTCAATCTCCTATTCTTCCTTATGTAGATCCTATGGTTTTGTTCAATTCTCAAGCTGGACTGAGAATGGAGGCCTGTGCTCTTTGCAGTTTGAGATTTAATTAAGAGGGAAGCTGTGGTTCAGAAGCTATCTGCAGATCCCAGTGTCCGATGCCAGGCATGTGGGCCCCCTGGAACCCATTTCCCACTACCTTACAATCTGTCCATGCATTGGGTGTGTGTGTTTTTCCCCTGAAACCAAAATGAGATAACAAAAGGGAAAAGATTGGAAAAGGGAAAGAGGAAGATGGAAGGGTGGTAGTGAGAAAGAAGAAGAAAACAGACAAGCATACCAACTAACAAATACACAGAGAGACAAACAAAGACAGAAAAAACAAAAAAAGACGAGAATATACAGACATTCATACAAACAAACAAAACCCCTCCATTGGTGTACTCTCCCTCAAAAATACCCATACATAAACAGAAAATCTAAAATAAAAAAAAATTTAACTGAAACAAAGCAAGTACAAAAGCATAAACTAAAACAGAAGGAAAGAGAGAAGAAAAAAGCTAAAACTAAAACAAAAAACAAACAAACAAAAAACTCACTCTGTGATCTTTTCTGTGACTCCGGGTTCCTTTCAGGCCTCCACTTCTGGTCTCCAGCCCCTCTCCTCTGCTCTCAGTGTAGGCTGATAGGTTGCAGCATGGGTCAGATGTCCCACAGATTACTGTGGGAGGAGGATGGATCAGATCCAGACTCACCCTACTTGCCACTGTTGCTCTCAAGTCTCCCACTCAGATCTGACATGTCTATGCCTGTTCCAGCATGGGGGAGGGGCATCTGTCTCTCCGAGTCTGATGAGAAGATAATCTCTGGGTCCCAAGATAGAGCTGGGTGGAGCTGGGCAGGGCAATGTAACTCTCTGCCGGGTCCCAGGTCTGAGAAGATGGCACCCATGAGCATCTCATCACCATCATTGGAGCTTTATTCCAGATTTCCACAACCGGCCTACTCCACGGTTCCTCCTGCTTGTGCCCAATCTACTGCAGGTGATGGTGTGGGCCAGTGCCAGGTGGTGAGGGGCAGCCATTCTCTGCTGCCTTCTCTCAAGAGAGCCTTGAGAATGGCAGACGATCCTGCACTCCCAGGTCTCCAATCTCAGGGCGGTGTGGATTGCATTCACCTCCAGAGGAGAGCCCCGGGTGCATGAAACCCTAGTCTCCCCTCAGACGGACTTTAACTCACCCACCAGCACACATCCACTCACACAGGGAGTCTTTATGAACACTTGCTTTTGTGGAGATTCTCACAGTTTGACCTGTTCCGTCACCATCTTGTCTGGAAGCCTCAGGGCTGATGTTCTTGAACCTATACTGCCTCCAGTAGATTGAGTTTGGGTTCCTTAGTGGAATGGACCACAGCTGAAAATCCAGTTTGCCGTACCTTTTGTAAGTCACAAGCACAGTTGGCACTAATACATTTCTAGCAGGTTGATAAGTATGTGCTTTTAAAAAAAATAGCAAGACAACATTCTGTAAGAGCTCCTACATGAAAAGCATGCTCTTAATTTTCTCCATTAGAAAATATATTCCTCCTGTTTTATAGGCATAGGAACAAAATTAACTCCATATTTTGACAGCTGTTTATAGATTTGAGATACACTTTGTTGTAATTTAGACCATAAGACTGGGGGTGTGTAGATATGAGTGGAAGGGCATGTCCATGCAGGGGTGGAGGATGGAACAGAGGGGAATGCAGAGCCCTGAGTCCTGACTGGTGGTCCCTGGCACACCCTTCCTGCAGATTAACAAGCCCATGGAAGAACACTGGAACACCCTAGGGAGTTAGTTCTTGGTAGTAATTTATTTTTTGCTTCATTTTGTTTCATATTTGTCTGTTACAGCATAGCAGTAAGAGATTGTTACACATTAGTTCGTTGCCTCATTGGAATTGTATAATTTTTACAGATATCATCATATTTGTATTAAGATAACTATGACGTATGATTATATGTAGGTGAGCAGAAGATTCAAAATTTTTAGTATTTCATTAAGATTGCTGCCACAAAGCCAGGATTAAAATTCATGAATATTTTTTTTCCTGCCCAGAATGCTATAGTCCTTGGATTTCATTTGTTTTATTTTGTTTTTTATAATTAATTACAACATATTTTACTTCTGATATTGGTGAGGTTTCAAAGCTGTTCAATTCCAGCTCATTCTGTTTACTTTATTCCTTAAAAGACCATTTTGGTTGTTACTCATGGCAGTATTTCATGCTGCTCAGGTATATCCCCATGTGCCACTTGACAATTCATGAAGGAGACCTAGTAGATTCCCATAGAAAACTGTATGTCTGTCCAGTTGAGATTAAAAAGAAACTGAGACCTCTTTTTCTTTCTCTTCAGGATTTTCACTGCAAGCAAAACAGCATGCAGAAAAAGCCAAAGAAATCCTTGCCAACTCCCTTGTGCCTCCGTATAATGACAACACAGACGTTTTCAAGTGTTCCATTGAGCTTTTCCATACCATGGGGAGAGCCTTACTTTCCCTTCGAAAGTATCCTTTTGCCTCTAACCTTTACATATAGAAATACTGCTCATATAATACTTATATTTAATTCTCTAGGCCAAGTAAAAAGCTGATAAATGACTCGGAAGGGTGATAGGAAGTATAGGAGCCAAGGAAGTCCAGGACCTGGGATGTAGAATCTAGAACCAAGTGGAAAGTTTCCTGAACACAATTCAGATTTAAGGAAGCTTCAGAGAACCTGACAAAAGCAGAGAGATTGTCAAAGGAACTGCTACAATGTGGACGGATTATAAAGGAAGAATGGATAGAAATTCAAGCACGGATCAAATTGTCATTTGCACAGTAAGTTTCAAGTTTAGGACTTTGTGTACCTGATGGCTGGAGGTTATTTGCCAACAGAATCTGTCTTCAAGTAGGAGGAGCTTCTCCATGGGACTGTGTCCATGACTTCTTCTGGGGCCATTGTCTAGAATTAAAAGAGGAACATAGTCATGTTAGAGCAGCCCCAACCAAGACATCAATCAGTGACACTTTTCACTCAATGTGGAGTGCCCTCATAGTCACCCTGGGTCCCAGAGTTCTGACCATAACCCTCCTGACTTTCTGCCTGCTCTCCCTCCTCACCCCCTGTCCCTGCTCCAGTCTAAAATTCTTTAACAGATTGATTTTATGATTAGGGCCTCAATGAGGAAAGGTCTGAAATATATCTGAACCCATGATAATGAGAGGATTGATCTTTGTTCCTCACCCCATTCTGCACTTACCAAATAAACCCAGCTAGAAGTGATATAAAGAGATGATGATGCGTCTTGGGTAGGTAGGTAGTACAGGTATCCCTCCCTTTAGGCCAACCCTAAGCCAATTCCTCAGAGTATTGAGTTGACAGAGTATGCCCACACTCTTTAGAAAGGTGGATTTGTGGGGGAGAAGAAGGTGGAGAACTGTCCTAGAAGTGGCAAAGAGTCATAGCTGACCTACAAGGCTTCTGTTAGCTAAAGCCTGAGGAATTCAATTTACCTTCATGACCAGATTGCATGTATGGGTTGATACTCAGGAGAACTCAGAGAACCAACAGGATCATTTTAAGAAAAGTGTTAGGAAAATTCCCCAAGAGAACACATGTAACCATTCCATATGCATGGAAACTGGGGAGGACCAACTTTGACTCATGCGTTTAAAGATATTTATTTTGTGATCTCAATTCTCCCTTGTTAATTTGTTTTGTTTGGGTGTTTTTGGACTGCAAGTGCAGAGCTCTTCCTTGCATGCTAGCCTTTTGGTGTGCGTTTTCAAATTAATTTTTTTCCTCCATCTGTGATCTTCACTCTCATTCTCCTACAACGCACATCATAGATATCCGTTTTAATGATGGTTTATGTCCTTGTATATATATCTCTGAGTAATAAATAGTGTTGTTTTATGTATTTGCCTTAAGTTTGTATAAATTTGTAGTATATATCTCATTCTGTTTCTTACTTTGTTCCACTCAACATTTTTAAATTGATTGTTGCCTGTGTGCTAGTTCATTGCTTCTGTTCCTACATTGTGCTCCATAAAATGCGCTTGCTGCAGTTTGCTTGTCCATCCTTCTACCGTGGACATTCAACTTGTCCTAGCTCTCTGCTACCACAGTGGTGCTACCATGACCATCCTTGTGCAACTTCACTTGGGTAGCTAAGCAAGACTTTTTCTGAGGTTTTTACCCAGGGGCGATATTGCTGGTACAAGTATGCTTGTACAGGCATACTTCAAGTTCACCAAGGTGATTGCTACTCCCATCTGCATTCCCACTGCAGGGCAGGTAGGCTCCTATTTTCTCACATCCCTAACAATATTTGGCGTGGTTTATCTTTCTAACTGTTGCCAACCTAATGCGTGTAATGTGCTAGCCATTTAAATTCTATTTACATTTCTCCTATTAGTAAATTTGAATACCTTTCATATACTTCTTAGCTATTTGGGATTCCCTTTCTATGAATAGCCTGTTTATATTCTTTTTCATTTTTCTTCTGGGGTTCCGTGTACTTTTCCTATTGATAATGAAGATTTTCTTGTATATTATAAATATTAATAAAATTACAAATATTTTCTTACATTTATTGCTTACTTATTAAATTTTGTATATGATGTTTTTCATGACATAGAAATTCTCAATTTTGCTAGAGTCAACTCCATTTGTTTTCATCTTATGATTTATGCTTTGGGAGTTCATTTATAATGTCTTTTCCACTCAAATATCAAAAATAGTCACTAACATCTGTATCTAAGATCTGCTTTAACTCTGTAGCATTATAGAGTTAAAGCATTTTGTAGCATTATCATGGTCATTAAGTAGTTAGTATTTCATAACTTAGTTTATAAATTATTCCTTAGTCCAAAGATTATTTAAGTGATGTGTTTTAGTTTATAGATATATGATATTTTTCAAGGTATCTTGATGTTACTGATTTCTAATTGTATTGCATTATGAAAAAAATATACTTGCATGGTATCAAATTTGAAATTCATTGAAGCTTTCTTTGCAGTCTCATCCATGGTTAATTTTTGTGAATGTTCCAAATACACTACAAAATAATTTTTTTACATATTTGGTGTATGTAACATTCTAATAAATCTATATTAAGTTGACATTATTAATTCTCTTGTTCAAATTTTTATCTTTGTTTACTTTTGCCAATTTGATATATTAGTTTTTAATATAAGTATGTTTAAATCTCCAGCTCTAATTGTTAATCTGTCTATATCTCCTCATGGTATGGTTCTGCCAGTCACTGTCTTATATATTCTGAGGCTATTTTGTTGGGAGAGGGGAGTTCAACAGCAGCATATTTTCTTTTTTTTCTTTTTTTTTTTGAGATGGAGTCTCACTCCGTCGCCCAGATTGGAGTGCAGTGGCACACTCCTGGCCACCGCATCCTCGACCTTCTGTGCTCTGGCGATCCTTCCACCTCAGCCTTCCAAGTAGCTGGATCTACAGGCGCACACTGCCACACCTAATTTTATTTTATTTTATTTTTATTGTAGAGACGAGGTCTCATCAAGTTGCCTGGGTGGGTCTCGAACCCTCGGGCTCAGGCAATCCACTTGCCTTGGCCTCCCAAAGTGCTGAAATTATAGGCTGAGCCACCGAGCCTGGCCTGCATATTTTCTTAATCTGTTATTCCATTGATCAGTATCTCTTGTCCTTTTTTTGTCTTCTGTGTCAATATGTATTTTGTATATTATTATACCCTAGCTCTCTTTTGGTACAAATTTTTCCTGTAGTTAAAAAAAAAAAAAATTTAAGATATCTTTATTTGGTTTTAAATTTTCCTTTGTCCTACCAATTTTATGTTCATTTCACTATTCTTACTTGCTTTCTTTTAGACAGTCAAATATTTTTATTATTCCATCTTCCTAACCATTAACTTGTAAGTTATACATTATTTTTCTTCTAGTAATTACTATAGAGTTTGTCACGTACATCCCTGACTTACTAGAATCTAATTGTAAATCAGTCATTTAACCACTTCCTGAATAAATATAAGGATCTTTGAGTATGCTAACACTCTTTATCTCCTCATTTGTTGCTATATTGTCCTGTATTTAAATCACCATATATTTTATACCACAGATAAGCACAGAGGTGAAGAAAATATTTGTAATACATGTAACTGACAAAGGGCTTGTATTGAATCTATAAAGAACCCCTATATGTCAATAAAACAATACAAACAACTTAGTAGAAAATGGGCAAGAAGTTTTTCACACAAAAATATGACACCCACATAGCTAGTAAACATATTAAAAGGTATTCCATAAAATCAGTCATTGGGGAAATGAAAACTAAAATCATAAGATACTACTACATTCCCACTAGAAAAGCTAAAATTTTTTAAAAGATTGATAATATCAAGTGTTGGCAAGGATGTAGTTTTCTGAATTGCTTTCTCATATACCATTGTTTGAAATATATTTGAAATACCTACTCTAGAAAACTGTTTGGCATTATCTACTAAATTTGAACATCTGCATACCCTTCAACCCAGCAGTATCACTACTAAATATGCACTCAACAGAAGTTCATGAATATGTTTACCAAAAGACACATCCAAGAATGATCAAAGCTGCATTATTTGTAATAGCCAAGGGTTGGAAACAGCCCAAATTTTTCATCAAAAGTAAAATAGAAAAAAAAGAGTGATCTGCTCATACAAAGGAAATGATCAAACTACTTCTATGCTTAATATCATGGCTGATACTCACAAACATAATGTTTAGTGAAGGAAACCAGACCCAAAATAATTATATGGTATGATTCCATTTAACCAGAGGAGGAAGAGGGCTATTAGTGACCTGGAGGGCTTTACTAATTCAGAATCTCTTCTTGCCCAGAATTGGGTATCATCTTGTAAGACAGGAAATATACAAAACAGAGGTCCAAGATATGATACCTGTTGCATTGACTGAGATCCAACTAATGTATTCATACTTAAAGTTGAACAGTTGCTACAAAATAGAGTAAATTATCCTTTGCTGGAATCTTGTCACCTCCTCTAAGAGTACTTTCCAAACTAGCAGTACCAAGCCTTGACAGCAGGTGGCGGGCCCTGTACGCATCTATGCTGAATGCCCAACAAGAGTTTAACTGTCCTACAAAGTTACTTTTGTGTTTAGCCCAGTTGTTTCAAACTTTGCTACTTTTTTCATCCTGATTCTTTACCATGATGTCTTCACCAGAATGTGCCTGCTTAAACTGCATGATTTTCATTCAATCCCTGTGCTGTTCCTTCATTGAAATGTGAATATTTTATCCAAATTGATCTGCCTTAGAAAGTAACAAAGCTTTGATTTTGTACATTTCTGTGGTTACACTTGAACGAAGTCCTTTTCTTTTGCCAGGTCTTGGAGGTGGAAGGCCAGGATAATTTATCAGACAGCTGTCATACAATTTATGTCCCTCATAAAAGGATATCTTTTAGTGTATTCTCTTCCTTCATCTGCCTCTCCTTTTATGGTGCCCATCACGCCAGCCTGGTGCCTTTCTCCTTAGGCTGACAGATAAGTGCTGCAGAGTGACTCATGCCTCATGCCTTCCATCCTTCACTGTGGCCTGAAACTTCTTCCCTGCTACCTCTCCTCCTCCATTCCAGCACTGCTTCATTCAGCAATGATTTATTTGTTAACTTTGGAGAGTAAATCCAGATCATGTGTTCCTATGTGTGCAGTTATGTTTTTGTTTGTTTGTTTGAGTTGGAGTCTCACTCCTTCGTCCAGGCTGGAGTGCAGTGGCATGCATGCTCATGGCCACCCCAGCGTCAACCTTCTGGGCTCCAGCGATCCTTCCGCCTAAGTCTTCCACATAGCTGGAACTACAGATGTGTGCTACCACACCCGGCTATTTTTTATTTTATTGTAGACATGATGTCTCGCCAGGTTGCCTGGGCTGGTCTTGAGCCCGTGGGCTCAGGCAATCCACTCGCCTCAGCCTCCCAAAGTACTGGGATTACAGGTCTGAGCCGCTGCGCCTGACCAGTTATGTTTTTTTAAACCTGATTTTTAAAAAGTTACTAGCAAGCCAGGCATCGTGGCTCATACCTGTAGTCACAGCACTATGGGAGGCTGAGGTGGGAGTATTGTTTGAGGCCAGGAATTCAAGATCGACCTGGGCAATGTAGCAACACCCCAACTATACAAAATATAAAAATAAAAATAAAAATAGGCAGGTGTGGTGGCACACGCCTGTAGTCCCAGCTACTCAGGAGGCTGAGGTGGAGGGATCACCTGAGCTCAGGAGGTTGAGGCTGTGGTGAGCCATGATCATGCCTCTGCACTCCTGGTGACAGAGTGAAACTTTGACTCCAAAAATAAAAATTACTAGTGAAAATGGGCAAACTTTTCTCAAGTGTTAACAATCATTTTCTATCCTGGTTACTGATACTTAGCTCCCTGGAGACAGATAGTTGTCCTTATATATACAGGCATGTTCCATTGCATGCATACATGCACACACAGAAACACATATACCCACACAACCCTTTAACAATTATCTTTCTACATGGTGTGATGATAGTGATCTATTGAGACTGCTGCTTCAGGACATGTGACTTGTCCCCAGCTCTCTCTGCAAATGCTCAAAGTCGTCTTTGAGGTCTCCCACATCTTGCCCAGTGAGCACTTTGCCTGGTATGCCTCTGCTGAACTAGCTCAGGAATAACTTTTCTTTCCTTGGAGCATCAACAGAACACCTCCCAGGTATTTCTAAGCAGTGCCAAGGTATTGTTAAAATGTGGGCTTTAGAGTCAGAAGCTCTGGGTTCAAATCAGTGTTTGTTCAAACTTCCAGCTGTAGGAACTTGGGTAAGTCCCAAGCATCCTTGGATTCTCACTCCTCTCCTGTTAGCGTGGGAATGATAGGATCTCTTAGGGTTGCCAGGAAGATAGAATGTATACCACATTAAAGCATCTAGGTACATGGCAGACCCTCAAAAGCAAAAGAAAAATAAAACAGCTATTATTGTTGTTACTATTCAATTGAGCATTTTCCTTTCTGTAGTTTCATCCCAGAAGTGATTTTAAACCATGCACTTACATTACAGATTAAGGTTTTGTACTTCAAGGCTGCCCCTGGTATGCAACATTTTTTTCCTGTATTTTTTTCCCCATGACTTGGGAAAGCTAAGCTTTGTTGTCTTTGCTCTCATGAACCATCTAAGCTAAAATCAGGTGATTTTTATATGCTTACTTTTAAAGTTTGGTTTTGTTCCTTTGTCTTGCTCTATCTTGATTTGTTGAAGTCATAGAATTTGGAAAGTGATTCTAAAACAAGGTTTCCAAAGAGGTAAGAGCATGGGGAAGGTTTCTCCCATAGCCAACACTTCCTCTAAGGCATAGAAGACAATGGAAAAGTGAAATGGCCAGTGGAACAGTGTCCTTATCTGCCTGTCATCCTCTCAGAGAGCTGGTGAGATTCTACTTCATTCCATTTGCTTCCCCATAAATGCTTCCCGGAGAAATTTTTGATACTTCAGTAATAGCCTTTGCTTTTAGCTCCCACAATCCTCCCTAAGTTGGCCCAGTCACTAATCCCCAAATCTAAATGTTGCTTTCTGGACTTAACTTAAAAAAAAAAAATTGGTTCTCACCATCACCTGAAGACCCTTGATGTCTAAGTTGCATTTTCTCTGCATCTGTCTCTTGGGCTTAAAAGCTCTTGCAAATGCTCATGTGTTCAGAGCCCCCCTCCTCCCTTGCCCACTCCCTGGGGATGTCCTGCTGTTTTCCAGCAGAGATGTTTTGCCTGTCGGCACCGCATGGGTGTGTGCCTGGAATGCTTTATGTTTATTTAACAGGAAAATCTCTTATTTTTTTCTGGCACTCTTCCTAATCCTATATTCCTGTGAGAGAAAAGATGTTCTTAACTTATACAAAGTTTGATTTTTTTAAATTATTTTTTTGAATGTGGAGAAGCCAAAAAAAAAAAAAGAAAGAGAAAAACCTATGTGGTACAGATTACTTTCATATACTTTATCTACTTTATATTTCTTGTATCCCCTAAAGCTTTAAAATTTTAGAGACCTTCATTTGTCTTTCCCTTCCTGATACTATATGCTTATAATGCACATTTTTCCTGAACAAATAATAATAATGAGTTAAAATATGTGTAATAGTATTCATATACAACATAAATATAGTATATCCCAACATTAATATGTAATAATGTTTCTAATAATAATAATGTTTTTTTAAAACCACACAAGCTACCAATTATTGACCACCTGTGTGTCAGGCTCTTGCTAAATGTTTTACCGATGTCATCTCATTTCTTCCTTAGTCCTCTCTATGAGGTGGGTACTCTTAGTATTTCCATTTTCAAACGAAGCAACTGAGGCTGATAGAAGTGAAGTCACTTCCAAGGTCACGCAGCTGGAAAGCGACACAGCAGAGCCATGTCTACCTAACACTAGTGTTTAGGCTCCTAGCCATGGCATGAATCACATTTGCTAAGACAGAATAAAAACCTCACAGTGCGCTTGACAAAGCTAAGCCTTCACCTAGATGTATTAGGTGGTAGAGAAAGCCCAGATGTAAATCTTTTTTAACTTTGAAAATCCCACTTTCCTCTGTTGAGACTGATTTCTCATCAGATTCCAATCATCAGTGATATTCCCACAAAGCCTTTCATTTTCACTGATGCTCAAATTTCTTGCCAGATTCTAGAGCTTTTAAAATAAAATCCGTTGCCTTAGTAATACCAGAGATTACATTTGTTTATTGCATGTTAAAACAAGTCTTCATCCCAGTGAGATCTTCTGAAACTTGTCTGAAATGAGATAGTGTTTCATCATGTGTTCTGTAGAATTACTGTGTATATATTTTCATTCAATAAAATATGCCATGGTTTAAGTTGTGGACCTGCCAAATTAACAATACTGCCACATTCTGTTATTCAAAATTCTCTATCTTTTCATCTGTCTAGTGTGTTTCCTACGGCTACCAAACATATTATGGGTACACTAGATAATAAATCCTCAAAGCATCCCCAGCAGGTAGATAGAAACGGAAATGAGAATATATTGCTTTCTCATATGAGAAAAATGGAAACAGACAAGATTACCTGAAATTGACTGGTGCTTTAAGCAAGTTGGAGATAGAGATAAGGCTATAATTTAGTTATTTCTTGTTGCAGTACTCTCTCAATTCCTTTTTTATTAAATATATTATTAAACTAAAATCTTTTTATTTTCTATTTAGCCTTTTCTTTTTTGTGAATAGTGTACTTGCAATGAACTTCAGAAAGCTCGCCATGGGCAGCATTAGCTTGATAGCCTCCATTTCTGGCTATGTTAGTGCCAGGACCCTATAATAGCATGCAATAGCACCTTCAAGGGGTGAGGGGCAGAATGTGCTTCATTCTTTGTATATGCTAAACAATAGAGTGTTATATTTGTTCATCTTTTTAATAAAATACTTCAGGCACATAAAAATATGGATCTTGTCATGTAAATTCTGTGTGGTGTACAGAATAAATAGTGTACACACTACCAAGCTTACAAAATATATTTCAGATAAATGGAAGCTTGTTATGCAATCTTGTAAATCCTGCTTTTCTTCCCCCCATATTACAGGCAGTTATGCAGAACTGTATAGCCATAAATATATATATTATATTTCATATTTTTAAACTTTGTATGAATGTTTTCTTCTATAACTTGCTTTTTTCCCATTACATTTGTGGTTTTGAGCTATATCTCTACCAATTGATACATTCATCTCTAGTCTCTTCATTTTAGATCTCCAGATAGTGCTTAATTGTCTGACTTTCCCTAATTTAATTATGCATTCTCTTGAGGGTGAACATGTAAATTGCTTCCAGTTTTTCACTATTTGCATGATAGTTCTTGGTCGTGTCTCTTTGGGCAGATATACAAGATTATTTCTGAGGTACATTCCCAGGAGCAAAATCGCTTACTTGACAAGTTACCTGCATCTTCAACTTCACTGGGTTTGCCAAATGCTTTTCTTTAATTTATGCTCCCACTAGCAGTGTATAAATTCTTGGTATACTCCACATCGTCAATAACATTTGGTATTGTTAAGCTTCTTATCTTTGCCAATCAAAATTATATCTCATGGTTTTTTTAATTGCATTGATAGTGGGGTTGAACATCTTTTCACATTTGCTAGGCATTTAGAATTCCTGTTCAGTGAATTATCTATTCACATCAATTCTCTGTTGAGCTTTGTGTATTTCTTAAACGGTAGATATTTTTCATATTTCTGACATGTTATTTTCTGATTTTCTGATATAGATAGATAGGCAGAACTCTCAATGGGTGTTTGCCTTGATTTTTGATGCATAGAAGTTTTTGTTTTTAATGTGAAATAAAATTTCCTTATCTTTTCTGTTCTGGTTTGGACTATTTGTATCTCATATAAGAAATCCTTCTCTCCTCAGTCACTGGTTACTTTTCCATATTATTTCTCTCAAACATATTAAAGTTTTTATTTTTAAATTTAGGCCTCTCTCCTGAATGACCACTGGGTCAAATTTTCTTTAAACAAATGAAAATGTAAACACAACATACCAAATCCTATGAGATACAGCAAAAACATATTAAGAGGGAAATAAACAGCAATAAATACCTACATCAAAAAAGTAGTAAAACTTCAAATAAACACCTAACAATGCCTCTTAAAGAACTAGAAAAACAAGAGTAAACGAAACCCAAATTTAGCATAAGAAAATAAATAATAGAGATCAAAGCAGCAATAAAAGAAGTTGAGACTGAAACAATACAAAAGATCAATGTAAAGAAAAGTTGGTTGTTTTGAAAAGCTAAGCAAAATGGAGAAGCTTTTACCAAACTAAGAAAAAAGAGAGAAGACTCAAATAAAATAAAATCAGAGATGAAAAAGGAGACATTGCAACTGATACCAAAGAAATTCAAAGATTCATTAGAGATGAGTATGAGCAACTATATATCAATAACGTGGAAAGCTAGAAGAAATGGCTAAATTCTTGGACACATACAACCTACCAATATTAAACCATGAAGAAATTCCAAACCTGAATAGACTAATAACAAATAATGAGATAGAAGCAGTAATTTTTTTTAAAAAGTCTTCCATCAAAGAAAAGCCCAGAATCTGATGGCTTCACTGCTGAATTCTACCAACCAATATTTAAAGAAGAACTAATGCCAGTTCTACTCAAACTATTCCAAAAAATTGAGGAGGAAGAAATACTTTCAAACTCATTCTACAAGGTCAGCATTACCAAAAACAGAAGAAGACACAACAAAAATACTGCAGGTCCATATTTCTAACGACCATAGACCCAAAAAATCCTCAACAAAATACCAGCAAACCAAATTCAAGAATACATTAAAAAGATCATTTATCCTGATCAAGTGGGTGTCATTTCAGGGAGACAAGGATGGTTCAACATACACAAATCAATAAATGTGATATCAATAGCATGAAGGACAAAAATTATATGATTATTTCAATAGATGCCAAAAAAAACATTTAATAAAATTTAACATTCCTTCATGGTAAAAATTTAACAAAATTGGTATAGAAAGAATATACCTCAACATGATAAAAGCCATATATGACAGACCTACAATAAGTATCCTAAAGAATGGGGAAAAACTGTAAGACTTTTTCTAAGATCTGGAATAAGACAAGTATGCCCACCTTCACCACTTTTATTCAACATAGCACTAGAAGTCCTAGCCAGAGCAATTAGACAAGAGAAAGAAATAAAGAGCATCCAAATTGGAAGAGAAGCCAAATATTCTTGTTTGAAGACTATATGATCTTATATTTAGAAAACTAAACATTCCACTAAAAAAATGAAAACTGAAATTTATTAAAGTTGCAGGATGCAAAGTACAAAAATCAGTAGCACTTTTATACCAACAGTGAATAATCTGAAAAATAAACCAAGAAAGTAATTCCATTCACAATAGCTACAAATAAAATACCCAGTAATAAACTTAAAGAAGTGAAAATTCTCTACAAAGAAGAATATAAAATCTTGATGAAAGAATTTGAAGAGGACAAAAAAAATGGAAAGATATTTTATGTTCTTAGATTGGAAGGATCAATATTGTTAAAATGTCCATACTACCTCAAGCAATCTACAGATTCTGTGCAATTCCTACCAAACTGCCCATGACATTTTTCACAGAAATAGAAAAAAAGTTCTAAAATGTATATGGAACTACAGACCTAGAATAACCAAAGCAATCTTGAGAGAAAAAACAAAAAGCTAGAGGCATCACATTACCTGATTTAAAATTATACTACAAAGCTATAGTAACCAAAACAGACCAGAATACACAACCCAGAAATAAATCCATGCATTTACAGTCAGTTCATTTTTGACAAAGGAGCCAAGAACATACATGGAGAAGAGGACAGTCTCTTCAATAAATGATGCTAAGAAAACTGGATATCCATATGCAGAAGAATGAAACTAGACAGCTATATCTCACTATATGCAAAAGTAAAATCAGAATAGATTAAATACTTAAATCTAAGATCTGAAACTATGAAATTACTAGAAGAGAACATGAGGGAAACACTCCAGGACACTGGTCTAGGCAAAGATTTCCTAGCTAAGAATTTGTAAGCACAGGTAACCAAAGCAAAAATCTACAGATGGGATCCCATCAAGCTAAAACTTCTACACAACAAAGGAAACAATCAACAAAGTGAAGAGACAGAATGGGAGAATATATTTGCAAACTACCCATTTGACAAGGGATTAATAACCAGAATACATAAGAAGCTCAAAGAACTCAATGGAAAAAAACAAATATCCAGTTTAAAAAATGGGCAAAAGATCTGAATAGACATTTTTCAAAAGAAGACATACAGATGGCCAACAAGTATCTGAAACTATGTTCAACATCACTAGCATCGGAGAAATGCAAATCAAAACTACAATGAGATATCATCTCTCCCCAGTTAAAATGGCTTTTATCAAACAGGCAATAACAAAGACTGGCAAGGATGTGGAGAAAGTAAAACACTCATACACTGTTGTTGATGAGAATGTAAGTAAATTAGTACAGCCACTTTGGAGAACAGTATGGAGTGTCCTCAAGAAACTAAAAATAAAACTACCATATGAGGTAGCAATTGCACTGCTAGATATATACCCAAAAGAAAGGATAACAGTAAATCAAGGAGGTACCTGTATTCTCATGTCTATTACAGAGCTGTTCATAATAGTCAAGGTATGGGATTAACCTAAGTGTCCATCAACAAATGAGTGGATAAAGAAAAGGTGGTCCATATAATGGAATAATACTCAGCCACGAAAAAGAATGAAATCCTGTCATTTGCAGCAGCATGGATGGAACTAGAGGACATTATGTTAAGTGACATAAGCCAGGCACAGAAAGACAAATATCCTATGTTTTCACTCTTATGTGGGAGCTAAAAAAAAAAATGGAATTCCTGGAGACAGAGTAGAATCATGACTACCAGAGCCTGGGGATGGTAGTGAGGAGAGAGGGATGAAGTGGGAGCAGTTAGTGTGTACAAAAATATAATTAGATTGTAGGATTAAGATCTGGTGTTTGGTAGCACAATAGGATGACTGTAGTCAATAATTTATTGGTTTCAAAATAGCTAAAAGAGTAAAATTGGAATGTTCCTACCACAAAGAAATGATAAATGCTTGAAGTGATGGATATTCCAATTATCCTGATTTGATCACTCTATTTGTATGCTTATATAGCTATCTCACATATATCCCATAAATATGTACAATATTTATTTATATGTAACCATAATAATTGAAATTTTTTAAAAATGTAGACCTCTAATCCACTTGGAATTTTTGTATACATGGTATGCAGGATCTAATTTTATATATATTTTATTTTTCTTTATCTTTTTTACTTTAAATAATGAATATGTATTGTTCTTATAATAACTTATTCTGATTTGTTTTTAAATCTCTGTTGGAAAAGAAAATGCTTATCTCACTTGCACAATAGTTGCAATCAGTTTGACTAACTCTACCTACCATCTGGACTTTCCAAAATCTTATGTGGATAGTGGTGGGGTGGCGCTGAGACCACAATTGAGCCCATTTCAACATGTAGCGTTTCATATAGAGTGCAGGTTGAGAGGAGATGGAATTAAAGATAAGATTATGTATAGGCCTTTAATACTAATCTTTGTGGCATGCTTCTGTTTGTAAAGAACTTCACAGACATCTTACTTAATCCTTATCATCCACTGGACACCAGCGTTCAGATGAGGAAACCAAGGTTAACAGATGTTTTGTTCTTACCCAAGCTTTGTCATGAGACTGTTTGGACTGCACTTGGGGTTTTCTACTCCTGCCATTTAGAACTTGTAATTGATTGTCCTGCCCTCATCTTGTATTCATTTCCATAAAATTTTCTCTGAAAGTCAGGTGTTTGAACAATGACTTTTTGAGACTTAAAAAGATGACCTGGTGTTAACCTGGAGTGATATGCTGTGCTCTTGGCTAAGACACTTAGTAGGTGGCTACAAGTTGTCAGTAGCTTCCACCATTACAAATCCCCAAACACTTTTCTTTAGTGACTTAAGGAAAGGAAAAATTTTAAATATGTGAATTAATGAATGCCTTGTTATTGTTTTCTTTGTTCTTATTTATAAGCCTGATACTAAGATTTGAATATTGCTTTCTTTTATTTATTTATTTATTTATTTATTGGAGCTATAGAGATGAGTTTTCATTATTCACAGGTTGATAACAGAAAGAACACAAACATTACATTTTTCCATGTAAATATTCATTCTGGAGTGTCCTGCGTTGCTGATTTTGCTGATGTCATTATTTATTTATGTATTTATTTATTTATTTTCTTTTTTAATTGTGGGGTACAATTCAGGGTTAGGTATACAAATATTCATTGTGTAGGTGCCCTTGTTGATGAGGTGTGCCCCTCCCCTTCCCCAGGCAGATATCAACTACTGTTAATCCTTTTCTTATAGTATTACAGTAGTTGTTCAAGGTCCACTTATGAGTGAAAACATGTGATACTCAGGTCTTTGTTTCTGTGAAAGATCACTCAGTATTATAAACTCCAGGTTGCTGCAAAGTTCATGATTTTGTTCTTCTTTATGGCTGCGTAATATTCCATTGTGTATATGTACCACATTTTTTTTATCTGGTCCTATTTTGATGGGCAGCACATTTGATTCCATGTTCTTGTTATTGTGAACAATGCTGCAATAAACATACATGTGCAGGTATCTTTTTTATAGAGTGATTTGAGTTCTTCCGGGTATATTCCCAGTAGGGGGATTGCAGGGACATATGGAAGGTTGATTTTTAGAACTTTTAGGAGTTGCCACACTGATTTCCACAGAGGCTGTACTAGTTTACACTCCCACCAA
>CAUYQG010225686.1:0-13653 GCA_963574415.1 Tarsius wallacei | reverse complement strand
AGAACATGTGATACTCCGTTCTTTGTTTCTGTGAAAGATCACTCAGTATTATAGACATTAAGTCCATCCAGGTTGCTGTGAATTTCATGATTTTGTTCTTCTTTATGGCTGCATAATAGTCCATTGTGTATATGTACCACTTTTTTTTTAATCCAGTCCTCTTTTGATGGGCAACATGGTTGGTTCCCTGTTCTTGCTATTGTAAACAATGCTGTGATAAACATACGTGTGCAGGTATCTTTTTTATAGATTGATTTGAGTTCTTCCGGGTCTATTCCCAGTAGGGGGATTGTGGGGTCATAGGGAAGGTCAATTTTTAGAACTTTTCCACAGAGGCTGTACTAGTTTACACTCCAACCAACAGTGTAGAAGTGTTCCTTTTTCACTGCATTCTCTCCAGTATCTGTAATTTTTTTAGTTATTGATGATGGCCATTCTGACTAGAGTTAGGTGGTATCTCAGTGTAGTTTTAATTTGCATTTCTTTGATGACTAGTGAGGCTGAACATTTTTTCATGTTGCTGTTGGCTGCTCATATGTCTTCTTTTCAGAACTGTCTATTCTTATCTTTTGCCCACTTTTTAAGGGGCTGTTTATTTTTTTTTCTTTTCAGCACATTTGAGTTCCTTGTAGATCCTAGATGTTAGGTCTTTGTCAGACATAGAGTTGGCAAATACTTTTTCCCAGTCTGTGGGCTGTCTCCCTGCTAGCTTTATGGTTTCCTAGGCTTTGCAGAAGCTTGTCAGTTTAATGAGATCCCACTTGCCTATCTCATCTCTTATGGCATGGACACTTTGGGTTTTGATCAGGATTGGTTGCCAGTTCCAATTTCCATGAGAGTGTCTCCTACATTTTCTAAGGTGGTTTGAGGTTTTACGTTTAGGCCTCTGATTCATTTAGAGTTGATTTTTGTGTATAGGGATAGGTAGGGGTCCTGTTTCAATCTTCTGCATGTGGTCAGCCAGTTTTCCCAGCATCATTTACTGAATAGGTTCTCCTCTCCTCAGTGGTTGGTGGTGGAGGCTTTGTCGAAGATGAGTTGGTTGAGACATTGAGGCTTTGCTTCTGGAATCTGAATTCTTTTCCATTGGTCTATATGCCTGTCCTTGTACCAATACCAGGCTGTTTTGATTATTGTAGCTTTATAATAAAGTTTAAAGTCTAGGAGTGTAATACCTCCTGCTTTCCTTTATTTCTTTTTTTTCACTAAGGATTGTTTTGGCTATTCTTGGTCTTTTATGTTTCCATATGAATTCCTGTATTGTTGTTTATAGGTCTGAGAAGAATGTTGCTAGTAATTTTATGGCTGTTGCATCAAATCCTGTAGGTTGCCTTAGGAAGAATGGACATCTTAACAAAGTTGATTCTTCCAATCCATGAGCATGGAATATTTTTCCACTTGTTTGTGTCATCTTTGTCTCTCTTTGCAGATGACATGATTCTATATCTTGTAAACCCAGGAGAATCAGTCTTGCTTTTCCAGCTTCTTCAGGTGACTAGTTAGGCTGTTAAATTGTGATCTTTCCATTTTTTCATGTGCATTTGTAGAGATATGAATTCCCCTCTTACTACTGCTTTCATGGCATCCCAGAGATTTTGGTAAGATGTTTCTTCATTTTCATTTGTTTCCAGGTATCTTTTAATCTGTTTTGAATTCCATGTTGACCCAGGAGTTGCTTAGCATTATGCTGTTTAGTGTCCATGTCTTTGTGGGTTTCGGGGGAACTTTGTTGGTGTTGATATTTATTTTTATTCCACTGTGGTCTGAGAAGGTGCATGGCAAAACTTCAATTTTATGAAATTTGTATATGCTTGATTTAAGGCCAAGGATGCGGTCTATCTTAGAGTATGTCCCATGCTGTGATGAGTAGAATGTATATTTTAGGGTCATTGGGTGGAGTGTTCTGTAGGTATCAATTAAGTCCATTTGTCCAAGAGTCATATTGAGGTTCCAGATCTCCTTGTTGATTTTTGTCCTGATGATCTGTCTAGGGTTGTGAGTAGGGTATTGAAGTCCCCAACTATGATAGTGTTGGAGTCAATATCTTTTTTAAGTTTGCCTAGAATCTGCTTTATGAAAGTTGGTGCTCCTATGTTGGGTGTATATATGTTTAGGATGGATATTTCTTGTTGATGGATTGAACCTTTTATCATTATGTAGTGACCTTCAGTCTCTTTTTAAATTTTTGATAGCTTAAAGAGTATTGTGTCTGACATTAAGATTGCAACTCCAGCTCTCTTTTGTGTTCCATTCCCTTGAAAATTTGCTTCCCATCCTCTTACTTTGAGCCTGTGAGTCCTTTCTGGTGAGATGAGTCTCTTGGAGAAAATATATTGTTGCCTCATGATACTTTATCCATCTTGCCATTCAATGCCATTCAATGGTGCATTTGGTCCATTCATATTCAGGCTAGTTATTGAAATGTGAGGATTTATCCCTGTCATGAGGTTCTTATAGAGTTGTTTTTCCTGTTTGTTTGTTGTCTTTTTTTTGATTATTGGGTTGATTCATGTGTGTTTTCAATCTTTTTCCTGTACTCTTGTGAAGAACATTGTCATTCTTTTTTCCCTTTCTTCTGTGTTTAATACTTTCTTAAGTGTTTCTTGTAGAGCTGGTCTAGAGGCAGTATAAGTTCTTAGGGATTGAATCCTGGGAAAGATTTTAATTCTCCCTCACGGATGAAGCTTAGCTTAGCTGGGTAGGTTATCCTTGGTTGAAATTGTTTATCTTTGAGAACTTTGAAGATTGGGCTCCAAGCTCTCCTAGTTTGAAGTGTTTCTGTAGATAACTCTGCTGCTATTCTAATTGGTCTTCCCCAGTCTGACCTTTTTATCTTGCTAACTTTAGGATTTTTTCTTTTATATTTACTTTGTTAAGGTGAATTATTATGTCTCTGGGAGTTGGTATTCTCATTTGTTGTCTTGCAGGGGTTCTCTGGATCTCTTGTGTTTGGATTTTCACATCACTGATGAGATAAGGGAAGTTTTCTTGAATGATTTCATGGAATGTTTGTTCCAGGGTGGTCTCTGTCTCTCTCTCTCTCTTTCTCTCTCTCTCTCTCTCTGCCTCAGGAAGTCCAATTACTGTTAGGTTTGGCCTCTTGAAATAATCGCTCATCTATTGAAGGTTTTGTTTTGTCTTTTAAAGCTTCTTTTCTATGTTTTTGACAGTTTGGATTAGTTCTATATTTTGGTCCTCAGGCTCTGAGATTCTTTCTTCTGCTTGGCTAATTCTGCTTTCCATGTTTCTTAGTTTGTTATTTATTTCATTCACAGTATTCTTTACTGCTGTTATCTCAGTTATCAACTCCTTCCTATTTTCCTCTTGTCTCTCCTCAAATCTTTTTATTCTCTCTATTAATGTCTGATGTCTGGTTTTGTAGTGTGTGACATGTCATTCTGGGGACTCTTCATTGTTTGCATTCCAAAGTCTGTTTTTTCAGTGTTGGACCTCCCAGAGGTCTGTTTGAGACCCATATTCTTCTTTTCATTTTTCTTCATTTGTGTAGATTTTCCTCCCCACTATTTCCCCCCTCTTCTTTAATTCTGTTGTTCAGGGATGGTGGGGTTGCTTTTACTTCTGTTTGCTCAATCTCCTATTCTTCCTCATGTGAATCCTCTAGCTTTGTTCAATTCTGAGGCTGGGCTGTGAGTTGGGGTTTATACTTTTTTGTAGTTTTGAGATTTAATTGAGGAGGGAGCTGTGGTTCAAGATCTATCTGCAGATCCCAGTATCCACTGACAGTTGTATGGGTACCCTGGAACACCCTTCCCACTGCCTTGCAATCTGTCCATGAAGAGCGGGTGTAAGTTTGCTCCCCAAGATCAAAATGAGGTAAGAAAAAGGAAAAGGATGGAACAGGAAAGGAGGGGAGAAAAACAAAGTTGGAGAGAGAGAAGAGTAAGAGGGATAACAGACAAATGTATCAACTAACAAATGAAAAGAGACTCAAAGACAGAGAAGAGTAAAAAAAAAAAACTAAAACATACAGACAATCATACAAACACACAAGCCAACCAACCTCCCTATTGGTATACAATTTCCCTACACAAACACGAGTTCTAAAGAAAAAAAGAGAAATCAGTAAAAAACAGAAACAAGGCAAGTATGAAAACATTATCAAAAACATAGAGAAGAGAGAAAAAAGAGAAAAAGTAACACAGCAAACAAACAAAAGTGGGCAAAACAAACAGATAAAGAATAAAAATTAAAAAAAGGAAAATCAACAAATCAAGCTTGCTCTGAGATCGTTCCTGTGATCCCAATGCCCTTTCAGCTCTGATCTCTAGCTCTCATCGCAGGTTGGTAGGGTTACTCACAGCTAGAGCCAGATGTCCCAAGCCTGCTGTGGAAGAATCAGATCTGGATTCAGTCGGCTTGTTGCTATCAGGTCTGCCACTCAGATCCGACCTGTCTGTGTCCAATCTAGCATGGGGGAGGGGCTTCTGTCTCTCCCTGTTTGATGTGATTACCTTAGGTCCCAAGTTGGAGGCTGGGCAGAGCTGTGCAGAGTTGGGCAGGGTGATGCAGGTCTTTGCCTGGTCCTGGGACAGAAAAAATGGCTGCAATGGGCGCCTCTTTACCAGGCATGGGCCTCCTCCCTGGCCCTCCTTAATCCCCTCACTCCGCCAGTTTCCAGCTGATCTCTGGTCCCACCACTGCAGGGCAGCTTGGGGTGGGGGAGGGAGCTGGGAATTCCACAGGGCCAGGAACCAAGGGCTGTGGTGGCAGCACAGTGCGTGGGACCGGCTGCAGCAGTCACCTTTTGTGGAGGCCGCAGCAGTGGTGGCAGCAGCACATTGCATGGGACCAGCTGCAGAGCCACCTTTTGCGGAGACATTCACAGTCTGACTTGTCCTGTCACCATCTTGCCCTTCTATACCTATCTGTTATTTAACAAAAAATATTATACAAAGTTTCAAAGTTATTTGTTTCTTAACACACCTTTCCAACTATCTACTGAGCACTTACTATTTATGATGTACCATGATAAGTATTTTACTTGCGTTAGCCCTTACAGATTCCATTAAAAAAAACTATGAGGTAACTACTATTATTCATTTTTTCTAGATGATAAAGTGAGGCTTGAAGAAATGAGGTAACTTGTCCAAGGATCAAAACTAAGCCCACTTCATTCCAAAGTTGGAGCTCTGAACTATGACTCTATGTTGTCTATTGCTCTCCTAATCCTCTTCTCAATAATATATGGCCCTGGCAGTCACTCTCAAGTCACCCTTGATTCCTTTTGTTCAACCAACCCCATGAGCATGATTCACCTGTCTACCTTCAAAATTTGTTCTTTCTCTCTGTCTATATTTCTGTGACTGGTCCAAGCCAGAATCAACTCTCACCTGGACAACTGCCATAATAACTTCCCAACTGGTCTCCTGGCTTCCAATATCAACCCCTCTAATCCATTCTTTATGCATAAGTAGAGCACATTTTTATGAATGAAACATAAATCAAGTCTTGTTACTGTCTGACAAATTCAACAACTCCCCACTGCACTCAGAATGAAATCTAACCCCTACCATGGCCTGCCAGGCCCTACAGTATCTGTCCCTACCTACTTCTTTCCTTTCATCTCATACCACTCCAAGTTAATTACTCTCTTCTTGCCAATCCTGGACTTCTTTCTCTTCCTCAAACTTGCCAAGCTCATTCATACCTCAAAGACTTTGCCTTTGTTGTGCACTTAACATGAGATGCTTTTCTCTGGACTTCAAGTCTCTGTTCAAACATCACCTATTCTGAAAGACCCTTCCCTGAGCACCCTATCAAAGGCAATGCTCCCACTCCATCACTTCACCCCATCCCTCCCTATTATAGTAGCAGATGATTTGAAATTCATGACAGTGTTGCTTTTGGTTTTGTCTTACTAGTTGATGTATCTTCAGGTCCCTAGAATATGTAGCACATAGTAGCCACTCAAGAGAGACCTGTGGAATGAAGAATGAATAATCGATATATCGGTCATGATTTCTGTCCCAATAGTGGAAACTCAGGTTCTAACAAAATATTTTATGTGCTGGAAGAAAAGGTAATCTAGAGTTTGTCATTGGAATATTGAAATATTGAGATGTATAAGGCATTTTAATGATTTATGGGACTTACATAAAATCTTAAATTGTTTTCGAAAAAATTCATGGTATATGGATTTGAGGTTGTTACCTTAAGCAGTTCATACTTTCTAGTTGGAGGGGGGGGAAGAGATGCCTGTAATATATGCACATATGATTTATGCTGAATACCAAGTGAGGGTCACAGAAGTTAAATGCCAAAGGTGTTAAAAGAGCTGGGAATACTAAAAGAAGATGAACTGAAAGCTGATCTTGAAGGAAGGGAAGAAGTTAGAAAGCGTTTTTTAAGTTGGATTTTGTTTCCTGAAGGTGCATTTGGGGTAAACTCTTTGACGAGTTACATATATGCCAGGCTCTCCTAAAGTGTAAACTCACCTTTGACTGAGATATTTTAGGAAATTTCAGAAAATCTTTGCCCTCACTGGGGTATAATTTTAAAACATGAAGCAGATAACTTGCTAAATGGTACCTCTAGTGGTCTCAAAGGGTGCTTTTGGCTGTTTAAGATGCCTCATTCCCCAGGCAAGAAGCAGCTTCACAATGCTTATAATATGATTCATTAGCAATATATGTGCTATGTCTATAATTAAAATTAGTACTTAAGTAGCAAAACCTACCCACAGAGAAAAACAAGGACAGAAAAAGGAAAATAAAAGTAAAATATTTACAAAGATTTGTTTTAAATTGCAGTCACAGCCTGTTTGGTGGAGGCTCACCCTAGTAGCTGACTTTTGGGGAGTTGGCAGGGAATTTGGGGGTGGCAGGCATCTGGGGGGAGGAAAGGAGGTTAATTCCCAGGAACCAGAGTTGAACGTGTCAGAGTCGCTTCCATCACACTGTGAGAAAAGGTGAATTGTCAACAAACACGTCCTACACCTGATATCTTTTGTATGGCGAGCTGCACATTTAATAAAGAAGCAGCTGCCACTACTGAACGATTAATCAATACTGGTAAGCTGACATCCTAAGAACTGCTGAACTAAAGCTTTTCTTTCCCTCTTGCATTTACAAATAAAGTGCTCACTATTTGACTAAAGCCTGTCGACTTGACCGAAAAATATCACAGTCCTATTTAAATGACATTTTCAGAGAATGAGATTTTCTTCTGGCCACTGCTCCTTATCGCTAATAATAACATCAGATTAGTGGATTTAGGCCGGTGGAGGAGCAATGCTTTTTCTGATCCCTTCTTACAGCAGCCTTTTCCATCTGTCTCGCCAAGCTGTCCCCCCACTTGTTTGGGCCAATGAGCAATTCCCAAATGGCACTTCATTGATACTGTGTGGAATATCTATCTAAAGACCTATTGTGTTGCTAAGTTCCACACAAGACTATCAAGTCTGCTTAGCCTGGAAAGAGCAAAACACCTGTAATGTTTACAGGTGCAAAGATTCCTCTAAACAACCTCCACCAAATGTTGAGGACCATGGGATGTAAAACTAAAAATTAATCCCAATTGATACAGCTTTTCAAATAGCCTTCATTTGTCAACAGTTTCACCTGTCATCATTTTAAATTGTCAGAGACAACAAAGTGCTACATTGTAGCAGACCTTAGTAGCAATGGTTGATTGCTTTGGAGGAGAATAAATTGTGGCCAAGCACACATATGCATTTAGATGATTATAGGGGAAGATGCCTTTATTATTTTTTTACATGAATTGTGCAAGTTTGAAGACCGAACATGATTTAAAATCTAAATGCCAGGTCTCCCAAGAACAAATCTAAGTATTTCTAAAGCTCGATCATAAATAACTGCATTTAATTTCCTTTTCCCAGCATTTGGCACTTTAAAAGCCCTTTTACAATTCGCACCTATGCTACTTAAGTTAATAACTGACATTTCCTCTGTGTAATACATAATGTAAGCTTGAGTGCTGCTGTGAACCTGAGATAAGCCAGGAGACCAGTAGACTCAGTATGAAGCCAATGTTTTAAGATCATACTGATTGTCTATATCTTGTGCCTGTTTTGTTTTTCCAAAATCTTGCTTATTTCTCACTCTGACCAAAAAAAGGAGAGAACACTATGCCAAGCAGAGATACATCAAGCCAAGTGGCTTGACATAATTAAGCCATGTGGCTAGAATGGAATGTTTAGCAAGGTTAAAGTGAGACTTCTTTTCAGACAAGATCAGGGTGGTATGGTCGTAGACGAGACTCTTCAAAGACAACACTTACCAATACTACAAGGAAAAACCCTGGAACTGGTGTGTAGTTGTTCTACCTACATATTTTTCAATTCACCATACTGTTAACCAACTTACTTTAAAAACACAGTGTAAAAAAATTGAAGGATTTTTTTTATGCAAAGGATGTGCTCAATTGTCAATGTACGCATGCCATAGAGTCAGTAATGCATCCTGCATATGACACAATTTATCTTCATTTCACAGGGTCACAATAAGTACACGACCGCATTTCCTTCAGGAAGTCCACAGATGCTAAACCAAGCATCTTAATTTCGAAACAAACCTGGGTAATTTGCGATGAACATCTTCAAGAACCAACAACTATTCACCTACTGTGTTTTTTTCTAGAGTTAAAATAGACAAAAAAGCACTTTAAAATACTTTTAAGAAAGCGTAATTATTTTAGCTAAGATTAGAGATGAAATAAATCTGAACATTTTCGGCATAACTCAAATGAATATAAGAATCGTTAATACAAAAAGAATGTTTAGTTGATCAAAATCATTAATATTTACAGGGGAAACTTTTTATAATTAACAAGAACAAAATCATTCTGGACACTAAATGCAAACACCATGCAGCCAGCATAGCTGAAGGTAAGTTTGAGGACCACTCAGTTTTATTTATACATCTTGTTGTTTAGAAGTTGCTAGTGAGACTGGTAGATTTTTTGTTAGTTTATTTTACGTTTGTTTTGTGTGACCCTTGCTCTAACCCCATTAGTGTTTTTAAATGAAGAAATAACTTGGTCTGGTCTGGGGGTTGGGATGAAGTCAGGTCTCCCGCAGTATGCAGTGTGCAGGTGAGAATAAGAGAATGTTAACGCCTCTGGACAGTGCCACCCGCGGGATGAGGGCCTTCTCACCCTGCCAGCTGACTCTGGCACAGGAAAGAGAGTGGTCATTTTACTTTGTTTTTTGTTTTTGTGTGGGTTCGATTTAATTCATTCATTTTTCCTTTGGAAAAAAGGGAGAGGAACTATGTCTCAGAGCTAGAACCATCTCCCCAACCTAAATGGCCAGCTGCAGATGTGAAAATAATTTTCAATGCCTGAAGGACGGAGCAAAAGTTTCAGAACTGGTGGTGATCTGAGAGATCATGCCCCAAATCTAGCAGATACATTTTTTTTTTAACAATCTTTCTTAGATTTTGGAAATGAGTTACCCTACTATATTTTTTTATGATTTCATTTAAAAATATCTAGTATCTTGAAAGCAAGACCTTTCCAATTAGATCAAAAATTAATTATTAGAAGTATGAGCATTTGAAGAGTACATTTCACACTCCTAAGTCAACAAACATATGTACTCTTCAAAGTGTAAACAATCAATTTTAAATCCCCCCCCAACACTCATAGATGATGGGAGAACATCATGATTGATTATTTAAACTTCTAAAGCAAGCATTAATGTTGTCACTATTAATAGATGAAACCTTTATACTGTAGTGAGCCATTTCCTATGATCAAAGTCATTTTTCCTCAATTTATTTCTGTGTAAAACAGAAAGAGTTTCCGAGTAGCAATAAGGCGCCGGCGGGATATGTGGTTATATGAAGGTAATCACAGCCCTGTGGGAGCAGAGGTACTCAACTGTACCTTTTGCTTTGTGACTCCTCAGGGGGGTGATTATCTCATGATAATCATATATCCCCACCCCATTGTGCCTTATTGCTTAATTAGCTACTGCATGAAATGTAGTTCTGTTTGCATCAACTTTATGTCGACTATAATTGCCCTGAGTTGCAGTTCTAAGATGAAAAAAGTAGATCAAATAACTACATATATTTTGTTTGATTAATAATGAAAAAATCATTAAGGGATTAAAGTGAAACCATTTTACTCCTGCTGATCATGTACAGCAATTTGAAATTATTTTATGATGCTGATCAATGTAATTAATGAGAATGGCTGTTAATTAGTTACACTAGCAGGTGGGCCATGAAAAATGTATTCACTTAATATTACCCTAGAACAACAAGCGATTAAGGGCTCCTGTGCTGATTTTACCTGGTGTGGGGAAAGAAAATTCTTGTCCAGCTCTCCAGGTTCTTTGAGATTACCAAGCTCCCCTCTTTGTTCACCTCTGCTCCCCTACCCCTGTGAAGGGTCTTTCCTAGGGTGACACAGAGATAGCAGGACTTGAGATTTTAAATGTTATTCAGCAATTTTTTTTTTTAGCTTAAAAGCTCTCCTCTATGTTTCAAGGCCCTGCAAGGAGGGATTCCTAGTACACTCCACTGAGCCACTACCCATTTCAAAGTACCTAACTGTAGCTCCACCACAGGAAATAGAGCAACTTAGTCACTCTCATCTGCCCCAGCTGATGTTGCAGCCCTTTCTGTAGAGTCTAGCTACGGTAACCACTTGGTGTCTGCCTGGTGATAGACAGACAGGAAGGGTTAACATGGCCCACTGAGTCGTTCATTAGTAGTGCTGAGAGTTTATTGGGAGTTTTTATTGTCACAAGATATATCATGTTCCCTGAGGAGTTAATCAATATGTGAAGTTATCTATATAGTTTTTATCACAGAGCAAAACAAAAGGAGGCAAAAAGTGTAGCAAATATTTCCAATATTCTCCTGATTAAACTATTTAGTCACATCAATTATGTAAATGGCTATAAATATCTGTTAATGTGATTTTCCTGTTCTCTGAGCTCTTGGCTTTCATTAAATGCAGCTAACTGATGCTTAGGATCTGCCAGTGTTCAGCAGATCGCTACTTGGCCTAATTGGGGAGCTGAAAGTCTAAAGAGGGAGGCTAATACAAAATTTCATGAAAATCCTGATTCCTATAGACACAAGAGGTGGGAACATAGTTGTCCCTCTTTATACTCTTTTCAGGGGCTACATCTCAAGTGCCTATTGTATTTGGGTTAGCTTCATTGGATTTGCAATTAATTAAGAGGAGAGACCTGACTAGATGAAGGGGTCTTTGTACAGCTTTCCTGGCCCCTTGGCTGGGCAGTCACACCAAAGCACAAGTGGCCATGAAGTGGTAGGGGGCAGGGCTCTTGTTCCTTGGGATGTACTGTGGCTCATTTCACTGGTTTCAATTGTTTTTCCTACAGAATGAAAGTTTGATGAAGGCTTTGCTTCTCTACTGGCGGACTTCTTTCTTTCTTTTGTAATTATCACCTGCTTAGTGGGACTTTCTGTTACTACTTTGTTCATCTCATTTTCTGTCTCGGGGTAGTTGTCATTCTTGCATTTGCAAAAAGGCACAGTAGATGCTTGGGGTTTTATCAAATTGAAGTCTACAATGATGATTTCTAGAGTCAACTGGCTCTCAATGCTTCGTTAAGACCAGCTGGCAGTCTCCATCCCTGTGCTGCACCCCCAGGTTTTCCCCTTCTCAACAAGAAACTGCTTGCATTTTTTCTTTAGTTTATTCTTGGAGCGCTTGCCTCCATTTCTCTAAAGCACATACTGGATTGCTATTTTCTGACTTTTCAGTTTTAGCTATTATCTATTGACTTCCCTCCATGGAAGATGAGCATTTATTCAGTCTTCTTGCTTTCTCCTTCCCCCACCACATATTGGAATACTTTCCATCCCTCCATCTTCCCAACATATTTATATCAAAACTTTAGTTAGACCAATACTTATTTTTGCATTTTTATTGTACATACTCTTCAGAGCCAAGCCATATACTAAACTATGATTTTCCTTTCCTAAACAACTCTTTGGAGTTAATTATCATAATTGGTTTTTATTATTGTTTGGCTCCATTTTCTATGCACTATCAGTAATGCAACCTCAAACTCTCCAGTATTTTTCTAAATACTGTCAACGAATTCACATGCCTTAGCTATCAATTTTATCTTCTTCATAAATTTAATTCAGAGTTTTCTGACCTGCTCCAACCTTAACCAGTTGCCCACAACATCCGGGAATCACTTCACCATCATCCTGCAGAATCTTTTGGCCTCTCTCCTGTGTTGGAGCTCCTGTTTTCTATATACATGCCATCCTCTTCCTCAATTTGTTCTTTTCACTTTGGTGATCAAATACATCCTTACTGTAACTTACTGAGAAAGGATTGGTTAGATGTCATTTTTGTGATATCTTGAGTATCTGAAAGTGTCTTCATTCTCTCCTCACACTTGATTGATAATTTGGGTAGACAGAAATCTTGGAGTGAAAGTTATTCCCTTTCAAAATTTTCTTTCAGCTTCTGGTGTTTCTGTCAAGTCCAAACACATTCTGTCCCTTTGCATGATACGTATTCATTCTCTCTTTTTTTGTTTCCAGGAAAGTACCCCATGACAGCAACCCTCTGTTTTACCCTCTCTAGAGAATAAAGCTCTCATTTTCTGTAAGGGTGGGGAGTTGAAGAGTGAGGGGGAAGAATTAGAAATCTGATGTCTTGCACAGCTTTCAACCAATTTTCTTTTTGTTAGACTCTCTTCACTCCTACTTTAAGGGATATATGCTATCACCAATTTCTGGGCTTTTTGAAGGTTCTACAATGTAAACTGGACTGTTTCTAAGTTTTTCCCACTATTAGCAATTGGACTTCCAGGTCTGCTAAATCAGTTACTATTTGTTCGAATGTTTTCCACTTTCCAAAATTTTGTTATTTCCTCTCCCATATCCCCAATCCTTTTGGATTTATTTCTTTTTTTAAAAAATCCCTTTATGGTAGTGCTGGTGTGGTTTTGAAAGGGGGTGAAATTAGATGCATGTGATCAATCCACCACTGAAAAAAGTCAAAGCAACCAATTCATATGACAACTATGTCTTTCCTAAAAACAAACAAACAAACAAAAACATCAATTATGTGCCTGATGTTACACAGTTAGCTCTGTAATCTGAGAAAGAACCTGAAATTTAGCAGACATAAACATAAGGCAAAGAGATCCTCAGGAGGGTGTCCCAGATGTATTTCTTAATTGATTCCAGACCCAAGTAAGTCCTGCCTGCCTCAGGCTAAGCAGTTCGAAAGTGCTGTCTTGTAATTCTAACTGAGGCACAAGAGCCCACTGACGCTCAGCCATGTCTCACTCACTTCCCCAGCTGACTCTGACGTTTCTTCAACTGAAATTCCCTGTTTATTCTTCTCACTACTACCGCTACTCATACACAATTTCCTTGTGCATAGCCACAGACAGCTAGACTGTTTACACTTATATTAACTCACAACCCTGTGAAGACATTGTAGTGGTGGTCATCCTTATTTTCTAGAATCATGGTTAAGAGCTTGAAATCTGGAGTAAACATCACCTGGGTAAGAGTCTCAGTACCATGTTGATTGTTTGTATCACTTGGACAAATTATCCAAACGTTCCAAGTCTCAGTTTTTGCCTCTGTAACATGGAGATAACTACAATACTCAAACCTTTGAGATTTTTGTGAAGATTAAACAAGAGTGTTTGTAATG
>CAUYQG010225680.1:0-45987 GCA_963574415.1 Tarsius wallacei | reverse complement strand
CCCATGTATCTCTTTTTCCAGAACAACAAGGTTGACCTTTTGCCCTTTGGTTCCCCCTGCTGACTCCAAGCCATTCTAAACAGCAATCACTACCTCAACCAAAGATGGAGTTTTCTTAAGCATTTGTGAACATCCTGTTTTCCTCCTTAACTTTCTTATATCTATTTGCTATTATAGCTATTTACGATTATTATTATTATTATTATTATGGCCTTATCTTATAAAGCTAAACCTTATCTCTATGTCTTATTTAACTTACTTACTACTATGTACTTATACTAACCTTATTTCTACCCTTATGTTCCTATATCTATTATCTTACTATATTATCTTATCTTGCTATCTTACTATTAATACTCTAACATCTATCTTCATCAAATTACTTATCTAACCCTAAAATATCTTAGCCTATTTGTTGTCTCAATCGGTTGTTCTTTCACCAGCTCTCAGCAGGGAGCCTGTTGTTTATGAAAGGTCGACGAAAGGTCAAAACAGCAGGAGACCTGCTGTTCATGAAAGGTCCACGAGGGGTTGCCTCAGCAGGAGGCCTGTTGTTTACGAGAGGTCGCCGAAAGGTCGACTCGTTTTCCTCCGCCTCCTGCTGTTACTGAAAAACATCATTACACACCCTAAGAGGCACCCCTTTTTTGCTGCAATCTCACCATCACTATGCCTATGTATAACTTCACTGTCAAATGCCATCATTTAGTTGTGCATCTATTATCTCAATTAAAGTGGGAACATTTTCCAGCTTATGTATGCAATCCTTCAAAGTTGGGGAAGGTCCATCAAACAGGATCCATGGGGCTTTCACCTCTGGCATGGCCGCATTTGGCTGGAGCCTTTCTCACAGCTGGCGTTTTTCCTGTCTTCAGTTCCCTTTTACCTTACTTTTCTTAGGGATTGCGGCTTCCGGCAACTCACAAAATGCCTTAAAAATGTGGTAGCTCCATTTAGGTGATTTGCATATTATGTCCCCCTTCAAGACAAAATTGGTGGAAACTAGAAGTTTCAGTGACAATGATTTGTTGATTAAATTGATCTTTAATGAGCAATAACTCAACTCATATAAAACATTTGCTATAGAGTATGGCACTCTACTGTTTAGTACAATTTATTTTCAAATTAAACACTGAGTCCAACAAGAAATGTCACAGTCCAATAAATTTCCAATCATCTTCTTTAAAAATAGGAAATCCTTCTGTTGAATTTTATGAATTATATTAAATATTTAACAAGGACTGAAACACTCCTACCCACTCACCTGTGTTCCATTAAGGATACTATATACCCATAAAAGCTTCTAGCTAGGCATTTTCAATTTTATTTTTATTTAGTACTGAGTTATAATCTTCTTGTATCAAAAGGTCATAGGTACTATAGCTCTTTAGAGTGCAAAGTTTTGCTATACAGATATGACTGTGAGGTTTTTTGAACTGTGCTAATCTGAACGGCTTTGTTCCATGCCTAAAATGACTCTAAGGTATCTGAAAGACTCCCTGTCTATTGACCCACTCACTTCCTATTCTTTTTTGTTGCTTTTCTATCAAAAATCTGGGGAAAAACAATACTAGGATTTACAGTCTCTTCTCCATAAATCATGCTTACTAATCTTTGGCTATAAGAATAAAATATCACATTTGCCTAGTGAATTTCCATTTAGTATGTTTTTAATAGTTAATCATTTTCTATTTTAATAAAAAGTGAAGTACTTTTAATCTCTCTTTTCAGTGAAAACAGGCATTATGATTATTTCCAGCATACAGACAAGTTGAGGCATTATTCTGCCTCTAATAGTTGGCAAGTCCTAGTCAACTAGGTCAACTTGTGTCTGTAGTCAACTTGTCAACTAGTAGTCAACTAGTTAATTTGTGTCTTTAGAGCATGGACTCTTTTTCACTACATATTGCTGCCTAGAAACTTTTGTTGTCTAGTCTTCCAGTTTCTGATCTTCTCACTATTCTGCTTCTAAAATGATGTATGCCAGGAGCCAGTAAATAATCTTGAACTGGCAAAAGCAAGGACAATGTGAGTAACAAAATAAGTATTGAATTACAATCCAAAGTATACCATAAATACACACCTGAGTCCATAATGATATATATAAATAGTGATCTATTTATACTTTAATAAATAAATAAGTAAATAAAATAATTCTTCAGTGTAGAAGAATATCAAATGATTTATGTAGATACTACTCTACTTCCTCAAGGAGATGAAGCATAATTCCCCCATTTTTTAAGTGTGGACTGTACATAATTCCTTACATCTAAAGTGTATAGTTCTTAAAGGGGAGGAAATATTTTCATGTGAAGATCCTGACAAACATTACTTCATCCTAGTGATTAAGGTCAACATTAATAATAACAAGTCATGATGGTAGTATGTACCCTTGAGATGATGTGATGAGAATAGCACTTTACCCTTGTGGCCTTCCTCTCATACATCTGTACCCCGGTTTAATCATAAGAAAAAAAATCAGACAAACTGCAATTGATGAATACTCTACAAAACACCTAGCCAATTCTCAAAACTGTCAAGGACATTAAAAACAAGGAAAATCAGGGAAGCAAGAGGGCTGACTAGAAGCAGCTGGTGTGCAGCATTCCACAGAGCAGAAACAAAAGTAGGGAGCAAATTGCTACATTCAAAGCAGGGCATGGAGAAAGTTACTCCTTAACAGGGAGGCAATGGGCCCCATGGGAGGCAAAGAAGTGTAACCAGACTGTCTGCCACAGAGACCTGGTTCCAATGCCTAGAGGGAGCTACCTGTTGTGGAGAAGTGGTGAGTGAAAGAGCAAATGAGAAAACCTCACAAGCCCCAACTATCTCTACTGTGGTCAAGGGTAAGCCTCTGTGATCCACCCACATGGAGGCACCACCCAAGTCCATGTGGAGTCCCTTAGACCACTGAACCCCTTGCAGATCTGTACCAGCAGCCATTCACTGTGGGACAAAGAGGGAGGTCCAAGACCCCTTTGCTGAAGGACAAACACTTACCAACCCCTACTACTGGTACTCCCAGATAAGGGAAGGAGCAACACAGCAGGGAAGTTAAGTGTATTCCCACCAAGGCCTACAGATATAATAAACAGGATCAATGAGGAGACACGACCCCCTTTGCCCTCTCCCATTCCAGCTGATTTCACCATCACTGATCACTGGCTACTGGCCTGCAGACCTACCACTCCCCAGACTAATAATGAGCTGTGAAATTGTCAATAATAAAAAACATATCCATCAAAAAGAGTCTAGACTCAGACTTAATTCTACCAGAAATACAAAGAAGGGCTGAAGCCCTTGAGCTCATTTTAGAAAACCAATATCATTCTGATGTCAAAAAATGGCAAACGCACAACTAAGAAAGAAAACTACAGACCAATTTCACTGATGAACATAAATGCAAAAATTATTGACAAAATCCAAGCAAACCAGATCCAGGAATACATCCAAAGAAAAAGTATTTATCATGATCAGGTGGGATTTATTCCTGGGATGCAAGGCTAGTTTAACATACACAAATCAATAAATGTAATTCACCACATAAACTGAAATAAAAACAAGGACTTCACAATTATCTCAACAGACACAGAAAAAGCATTTGATAAAATCCAACAACACTTCATGAACAAAATCTTCAACCACCTACACATCAAAGAAGCAGTCCTCAAAATAATCAGAACCATCTACAAAAAACCCACAGCTGCCAACATTATATCTAATAAGTAGAAGCTGGAAGCATTCCCATTAAGATCTGAACAGAACAAGCATGCTTACTCTCACCATTCCTATTCCACACAGTACTAGAAGTTCCAGCCAGAGCAATCGGGTGAGAGACAGCAATAAAAGACATACAAATAGGTAAGGAGGAACTTAAATTATCTCTCTTCATATAGGATATAATTATATATCTAGAGAGTGCACCAAAAGATTCCTAGTATTCATAAGAGGTGTCAGTAAAGTCTTGGGATACAAAATCAACACTCGAAAATCACTAACACCTTTCAAGCTAAGAACCAAATTATAAACACAATTGCATTTACAATAGCTACAAAAAATACAATAAAATACCTCAGAATACATCTAAACACTTCTAAGAAAAGAGGTGAAAGACTTTTACAACAAGAATTACAAAACACTACTGAAAGAAATCAAAGACAATACAAATAAATGGAAAGCACTCCATGCTCATGAATTGAAAGAACTAACATCATGAAGATGTCTATATTACCCAAAGCAATATTCAGATTCAATACAATCCTTATCAAATAACCAGCATAATTTCCCACAGATCTAGAAAAAAATACTTACATTCAGATGGAATCAAAAAAGCCCAAATAGTCAAAGCAATTTTAAGCAGAAAGAACAAAGCTGGAAATATCAAACTATTGGTTTCAAACTTTACTATGAGGCAACAATAGCCTAAACAGCATGGCACTGGAACAAAAATAGACACATAAACCAATGGGACAGAATTGAGCATCCAGAAATAAAACTGAGGGCATACAACCATCTCATCTTAGACAAAACTGATGAAAAGAAAACTATACAGAAAATGCATCCTAATTAGCATTTAATGCTGGAAAAATTGGCTAAACATATGCAGAAGAATGAAGCTAGACTCCTTTTCTCTCACCATATATGAAAATTAACTCAAGATGAATTAATGATGTAAATGTAAAACCTCAAATTACAAAAATTCTAGAAAGAAGCACAGAAAACATTCTTCTGGACATTGGCCTATGCAATAAATTCATGATCAAGATCTCAAAAGCAAAATCAGCAAAAGAGAAAGTTGACAAGTGGGACCTAATCAAACACAAGAATTTCTACACAGCAAAGGAAACCATCATCTGAGTTAACAGACAACCTACAGAATGAGAAAATATTTGCAAACTATGCACCAAACAAAGGTCTCATATCAAAAATCTACAAAGAACTAAATTAACAGGAGAAAAAACTGTTAACCCCATTAAAAAGGGGGCAAAGGATATAAACAGGAAGATACCCAAGTGGCCAACAAGTATATGAAAAAAAAAATTTTTTTTAATGTTTAACATCACTAATCACCAGAGAAATGCAAATTAAAACCAAAATAAGATACCATGTCACACCAATGAAGATGACTTTTATTAAGAAGTCAAAATTGGGAGGCAAGACAGTGGTGGAACTGGTGGGAGTATGAAAGTCTCTGAGAGGGCGAGTGTCCATAACGACAGTCTGCATGAGTGGGTGAGTGCAAAAGTTTGAATGAAAGTCCATCTGAGGGGATACCTTAGATCAAGCACCTGGGGATCCCCTCCAAAGGTGCCTGCAACCCACCACTACCCTGAGATCAGAGCCCCAGTGTGCAGGATCATCAGCCATTCTCTTCTCGGGGATCTCTTGGGAGGAGGCAGCAGAGATCAGCTGCTCCTTAGTGCCTGGCACCTGACCCATGCCACCACCTATGGCAGCAGACCAGGCCCTGGCAGAAGGAACCGTGGGGAGAGCATGACAAGGAAATGTGGAGCTGAGCCCCACCGATGGTAAAGAAACACCAATTGCTGAAATTTTCTCTGCCCTGAGACCAGGCAGAAACCTGTGTTGGCCCACCCAGCTCTGTTTAGCCTCCAATCCAGAACCCAGAGGTGAACTCTGCACCCCTCCAGGATCAAACATTGCTGGCCCCACGAGGAAACTTCAGGGGTGGAAACAGAGAGACGGACTCCCTACCCTCATGCTGGACCAGACACAGACATATCTGATCTAAGTGGGAGACTTGGTGGCAGCAGCAGCAGTAGTGGATAAGTTGAGTGAGTCTGGATCTGATTCACCCTCCTCCCACAGCAGTCCAGGGGACATCTGACCCACACTAAGAGCAACCCCATCTGTCTGCACCGAGAGGGGAGGGGAAGAGCTGGAGAATGGAGCCCACTCCCTAATACAGGAGCATCTGGAAGCAGTGGCAGTGCTTGGGAAAGGAAACTGAAGTTCCAGAAACAGAAACAGAGGGGGCTCTTTCTCCTCTCTGTTTTAGTTTAAGTACTTGTGGGTTTTTTATTATTTTATTTTATTTTTTGGCATTTTTTAGTTTTTCTGTTTGCATATGGGCATCATCAGTTTTTTTTTGGGGGGGGGGCGGTTGTATGCTGTTTGCTTGTATGATTTTGATTTTGTTTGTTTATTTGTTAGTTAGTGAGCCTGTCTGTTTTCCTTCTCATTCTCCTGTCTCTTCATCTTCCTTTCAACTTCCTTCATCCTTTTTCCATTTTTTTCCTTTTTTATCTCATTTTACTTTCAGGTGGCACACATACAACCCCACTTCATGGACAGATTGTACAGTGGTGAGAAGTGGGTTCTAGGGGGCCCACACACCTGTCAGTGATACTGTGATCTGCAGATAGCTTCTGAATCACAGCATTCCCATCATACCTTTATCAAATCTTAAACTGCAAAAAACACAGTCCTCCATCCCAGTCCAACTTAAAAATTGAACAAATCCAGAGGATCTACATAAGGAAGAATAGGAGATTGAGCAAACAGAAGTGAAAACTACTCCCCCATCACTGAACAATGGAATTTAAGAAGACGGGGAAAAGGGGGAAGAAAACCATCACAAATGAAGAGTCAAAGGAAGAACACAGGTCCCATATAGACCCCTGGGAAAATAGCACCTGAGAATACAGACTTCAGAACTCAAACAATGAAGATCCCTCAGCATGAATGCCCTTAAACCACAAACCCAGAGAACAAGATATTAATAGAGGGAATGAATAGAAATGAGGAGAGACAAGAGAAAAGATTAAAGGAGTTGATAACTGAATGATGATAATAAAGAATACAGGAAATGAAATAACTAACAAACTGACATGCATGGACAGCAGAATGAACCAAGCAGAAGAAAGAATCTCAGAGCTTGAGGGACAAAATATGGAACTAACACAAACTGTTAAAAACATAGAAAAGAAGTTAAAAAGACAAAGCAAAGCCTCCAAGAGATGTGTAATTATATCAAGAGGCCAGACCTATGGTTAATTGGCATTCCTGAGGAAGATAGAGAAACAGAGACCACACTGGAACAAACGTTCCATGAAATTATCCAAGAAAACTTCCTCTATCTTATCAGAGATGTGACCATCAAACACAAGATTTTCAGAGAACCCCTACAAGACATCAAATGAAAAGACCAACTCATAGACACATAGTAATTAGCTTACACAAAGTAGCTATAAAACAAAAAATCCTAAGGGCAGCAAGAGAGAAAGTTCAGACTGCTTACTGGGGAAGAATAATTAGAATAGCAGCAGATTTATCTACAGAAACCCTACAGGCTAGAAAAGATTGGAGTCCAATCTTCAACGTTCTCAAAGATAAACAATTCCAACTAAGAATTTCCTATCTAGCTAAACTAAGGTTCATCACTGATAGAAAATTCAAATTCTTCCCTGACATTCAATCCCTAAGAGTTTATGCTGCCTCCAGACCAGTTCTACAATAAATGCTTAAGAAGGCATTAAATACAAAAGAAAGAAAAAAGAGAATGACTACACTCTTCCCAAGAATGCAGGAAAAAGACTGAATATACACACATCTATATCAACCCCAAAATCAAGACTACCAACAAACAAATAAATAAACAAACAACAACCTCTGTAAGGACCTCATGACAGGGATAAATTCTCACATCTCAATAATTAGCCGGGATGTTAATGAACTAAATACACCACTTAAAAGACATAGAGTGGCAAGCTGGATAAAAAAAGATGACACAACAGTACACTGTCTCCAGCAGACTCATCTCACCAAATGTACACTCACAGAGTCAAAGTAAGGGATGGAAAAAAAATTTACAGGCAAACGGAACACAAAAGAAAGCAGGAGTTGCAATCTTAATATCAGACAAAATATCCTTTAAGCACTCAAAAATTAAGAATGGCATGGAAGGTCATTACATAGATAAAAGATTCAATCCATTAACTAGAAATATCCATCCTAAACATATATGCACCCAACATAGGAGCACCAACTTTTATAAAGCGGCTTCTAGATGAACTAAAATAAGATACTGACTCTAACACTATCATAGTTAGGGATTTAAATACCCCATTAACAACCTTAGATAATCATTAAGGTCAAAAATTAACAAGGAGATTAGGAACCTCAACTTGATGTGTGACCAAATGGACTTAATAAATACCTACAGAACACTCTGCCCCCAAACCACAGAATGTACATTCTACTCATCACTATATGGAATGTACTCCAAGATCAACTTCATCCTTGGCCATAAGTCAAGCATAAACAAATTTCATAAGATTGAAATACTGCCAAGCACCTTCTCAGACCACAGTGGAATAAAAATAAATATCAACACCATCAAAGCTACCCCCAAGTCCAAAAAGATATGGACACAAAATAGTATGATACAGGACAACTCCTGGGACAACACAGAAATCTAAGAAGAAATTAAAAGTTTTCTGGAAACAAGTGAAAATAAAGGCACATCTTACCAAAACCTCAGGGATGCCATGAAAGTAGTATTGAGAGGGGAATTTATTTCTTTACAAATACACATCTAGAAAATGGAATGAACACAAGTTAGCAGCCTAACAAATTACCTAAGAGAACTGGAAAGACAAGACCAACAAAAGTATAACTTCAGCAGAAGATTCCAAATCACCAAAGTAAAAGCCCAAATACAGGATACAGAAGACAAAAATATCACAGAGAAAATTAAGGAAACGAAAAGCAGGTTCTTTGAAAGGATAAACAAGATTGATGGAACCCTAGCCAGACTGACCAAGAAAAAGCCAAAATAAACACAATCAGAAATGCAAAATATCAAATCACAATGGACCCTGAAAAAATACAAAAAAAATTATAAAAGATTACTATGCACAGCTGTATGGAAACAAAATTGAAAACCTAAATGAAATGGAGAACTTTCTGACATCACACAACCTCTGAAAGCTGAAACAAGAGGGAATTGAGACATTAAATAGGCCAACAACAGCCCAAGAAATTGACTCAGTAATAATAAAACTACCCACAAAAAAAAGTTCTGGACTAGACAGTTTTCCAACAGAGTTCCACAAAACATAAAAGGAAGAGCTGAAATCAATCCTACTCAAAATATTCCAAGCCATCAAGAAAGGAGGAATTCTCTCCAAATCATTGTATGAAACTAGCATCACACTGATACACAAACCAGTTAAAGATCCAGCAAAGAAAGAGAGCCACAGAACAATATCACTGATGAACATAGATGCAAAAATACTCAACAGGATGCTAGTAAATCAGATCCAATAATACATCGCAAAATCATTCACCATGACCAAGTATGCTTCATCCCCGGGATACAGGGCTGGTTCAACATCTGCAACCATAAATGTTATTAAATACAACAGATGTAAAAATAGGAATCACATGATTATATCACTGGATGCTGAAAAAGCCTTTGTTAAAATCCAGCATCCCTTCTAGATAAAAACTCTTGAAAACCTAGGCATAGAGGGAACATACCTCAAAATAGTAAGAGCCATCTATGGTAAATCCATAGCCAACATATTGTTAAATGGACAAAAATTGGAAGAATTTCCCCTGAAAACTGGAACAAGACAAGGCTAGAACCAGAACAAGACAAGTCTCTCACCTGTCCTGCTCAACACAGCATTGGAAGTCCTAGCTAGAGCAATCAGACAGGAGAAGGAAATCAGGGGTAACCAAATAGGAAAAGAGGAAGTCAAATTATCCCTCTTTGCAATGATATGATTCTATACCTTGAAAATCCAAGAGAATCTGTCAAAAATCTTCTTGCACTGATAAAGGACTTTGGCAAAGTCTCTGGGTACAAAATCAACATGCAAAAGATAGTCACATTCTTATATACCAACAACAAACAGGCAGAGAACCAGATAAAAAAAAACCCAATCCCATTCACAACAGCAACAAAAAAAATTAAGTACCTCAGCATCTTCCCAACCAAAGAAGTGAAAGGTCTTTACAATGAAAACTATAAAACACTGCTCAAAGAAATCAACGATGACACAAACAAATGGAAATATATTCCATTTCATGAATTGGAAGAATCAACATTGTTCAGATGTCCTTCTTACCCAAGGCGATCTACAGATTCAACGCAATACCCATTAAATTACCAGAGTAATTCTTCTCAGATCTGGAAACGACAATAGAGAAATTCATATGGAAACATAAATGACCATGAATAGCCAAAACAGTCCTCAGCAAAAGAAACAAAGTGGGAGGTATCACACTTCCAGACTTTAAACTTTATTATAAGTTTACAATAATGGAAACAGCCTGGTGTTGGTACAAGAACTGTCATATAGACCCATGGAACAGGATAGAGATTCTGGAAGCAAAATCTCAATTTCTCAACCAACTCATCTTTGACAAAACCTCCACTACAACCACTGGAGAGAGGAAAACTAATTCAGTAAATGGTGCTGGGAAAGCTGGCTGACCACAGCAGAAGATTAAAACAAGTCCTGTACCTATCACCATACACAAAAATCAATTCTAAATGGATCAAAGAACTAAACATAAAACCTCAAACTATAAGAACCTTAGAAAATACAGAAGATACCCTTATGGAAATTGGAAATGGCAACCAATTTCTGATCAAAATCTTAAATGCCCATGACATAAGATATAAGATAGACAAGTGAGATCTCATCAAACTGAAAAGCTCCTGATAGCAAAAGAAACCATCAAGAAAGCAGAGAGACAGCCCACAAAATGGGAAAAAATATTTGTCAACTGTATATCAAAAGCCTAACATCTAGGATCTACAAGGAACTCAAATGTGCCCCCCCCAAAATCCCCTTTTAAACAGTAGGCAGAAGATATGAGTAAACACTTTTCTAAAGAAGACATACAAGCAGCCAACAGATACATGAGGAAGTGCCCAGTCTCACTAATCATCAAAAATACAAATAAAAACCACACTGAGATATCACCAAACTCCAGTCTGGATGGCCATCATCACTAATTCAAAAAACAACAGATGCTGGGGAGGATGCAGAGAAAAGGGAACACTTCCACACTGTTGGTGGTAGTGTAAACTAGTACAACCTCTGTGGAAAACTGTAGAAATTCACAAAAGACCTAAAAATTGACCTTTCATACGATATAACAATCTCCATTCTGGGAACATACCCACAAGAACTCAAATCAGTCTATAAAAAAGATACCTGGACACACGTTTATTGCCTCATTATTCACAATAACAAAAACATGGAACCAACCTTGCTGCCCATCGAAAGTGGACTGGATAAAAAAAATGTGGTACATATATGCAATGGAATATTACATAGCCTTAAAGAAGGACAAAATTATGAACTTTGAAGCAACTTGGATGGACTTAGAGTCTATAATACTGAGTGATCTATCACAGATTCAAAGAACTGAGTACCATATGTTCACACTCATAAGCAGACCCTGAACACTTATCATAATAATTTAAGAAAAAGATTGGCAATAGTGGGAAACTGCCAGGGTTGGAGGGAATACTTCATCAATAAGGGTATCTGATCTCAAACCTGGTGAAGCGGGGACCAAAGTGAGGCCCAAACTTTACCTGTGCAATAACCATTTGTATACCTAACCCTGAATTGTATCCCACGTCTTTAAAATGAAAATTAAAAATAAAAATCAACAGATGCTGGTGAGGATGCAGAGAAAAGAGAATGTTCCTACACTACTGGTGAGAACACAAGCTCATTCAACCTCTGTCAAAAGCAGTTTGGAAATTTCTCAAAGAACTAAAAAAAAACTTACTGTTTGCCCCAGCAATCAATATACACTGGGTATATATCCAAAGAAGCACAAATCACTCTACTAAAAAGACACCTGCACACACAGGTGTTTATTGCAACACTATGCTCAATAGCAAAAACATGGATTCAACTAGATGCCCACCAATGGTGGGATGGATAAGGAAAATGTGATACATATATACCATGAAATATTACGGAGTCATAAAAAAGAGCAGAATCATGCCTTTTGCAGCAACATGGACGTAGCTAAAGACAATCACCTGAGCAAATTATCACAGAAACAGAAAACTGAATACCATATGCTCTCCCTAATAAGCAGACACTCAACACTGTACACATACGGGCACAGAGATGGAAACAACAGACACTTGGGAAATCCTAACGTGGGGAGGGAAGGAGAGGAGTAAGGGCTGAAGTCTACCCATTGGGTACCATGTCAACCACCTGGGTGATGAGCTCAGTAGAAGCCCAAACCTCACCATTATGCAATAATTCTATGTAGCAAACCTACACATATACACCCTAAATCAAAATGGAAAACAAACAAAAACCAAGGAAAGTCTGAGAAACAGGCACAGTAAAGAGAAGACTAAGGAGACCTGATAATCAAATGCAATGTTGCCTGGATAGGATCCTTGAACAGAAAAACTAAGGACATTTAAATAAACCACACAGTTCAATAAATAATAATGTATCATTATGTGTCATTAATTGTAAAAAATGTACGACACTAATGAGACATTAATAACAGGAAAAACTGGGTGCTGATATAGAAACTCTCTGCACTATCTTTATAATTTTTCTGTAATTTTAAAGGCACTATAACATTTTCAAAAATATGTAAAATTAGCATATTATTTTTTTCTGTATAATCATCAATTATCTGTTTTTATTGCGCTAAATAAAATTTACTAAATTTTCATTTTTACTTTAATCATTCACGTTCCATTTTTTATTTCCTTTAGGAGGCACCAAAGTCAAAGAATTAGTGATTTTTTAAAAGATGATGACACTCTGGGAAGAAGAGCACTTAGATTTCCGACCCATCTTGTTCTCTTCCCAAGCAGAAAAATGCCAAATCTTGCCAACCACCAAGTTCAACAGGGGCTCTCCACAGAAATAGCAAATCCACTTTAAAGATTTGTTTACAAAGCAGAAATCCAAATCCTCTGTCTTCTAACTGCCCCAGCTGCAGAGAATTACCACAGAGGGCTTAATCCCTTAACAATCTAATCAATTCCAAACTGAAAACTTCATTTTGCTTTTAAAAGATTAGCACTGCCCAATTATACTTTCTTCACTCTGCCTACACAGATTTAAAATAGATACTGGCATGTCCATGCAATTCAATTGATTATGAAATTAATTCATATAAAGGGGAGAGAAAAATGAATTTGAACACACTTTTTGCTTTCTAGAGTATGGATAAAGACAAAAACCTGAAGGACTTGGAAATGTATTCAACAGGGCAGATCGCAGCCCAGATCTGAGTATTATGACCCTGTAAAATAGGAACAGCCTCCTCTCAAAACTGTTTTCAGAACAGGGATTTGTTTCCAGGGAGAAATTTCTTGGTATATTCAATGCTGTCCTAGTAACACTTTAGAAATGCAAATTCCATTTGAAAGTACAACAGTAAGTTGACTTTCTTTAAGGGTTTTCTGGTCAGTGCCAAGTGACTGCCTGTTTCTATAGTTTTGAGGCCCCTCTGATGAAGGAGTTGTGGAAGAAGGCTAGCCAAGAAGGGATGAGGGCAGGCAGGAAAATTGACTCCTCAGAGGAGTCTTTGACATCTCCTCACAAGTTGGACTACAAAGATTCAACTGCCAGAGAGAAAATGTGGCTTAAAAGAACAGCTCTCTGAATTTTTAAGAATTCTGAAAAGAGGTGAAAGTTCAAGAGCTGCCAGCTTTTCCTCTGCACTGCTTCTCTCAGTGTGCTGTTTATGTAAAGCTGCTGCAATCCAGGCTTTCGGATTCTGTCTTTTGCCCTCAGTCAGAGCCTTGAGACATAAAATAGTGAGGAGAGTCAGCATTACCCTGGCATGGGTCAAGGCTTTGCACTCTTTACCTCAGTGCTTCTCAAAGTTTGACGTTCACAGGAATCACCTGGGATCTTCTGAAAATGCAGATTCTTGGTTGTTAAGACTGGGGCGTTACCACAGCAACTGCATTTTTTTCTTTTTTGAGTTGGAGTCTCACTCTGTCGCCCAGGATAGAGTGCAGTGGCATGATCACAGCCACCCCAACATCGACCTGCTGGGCTCCGGCGATCCTTCTGCCTTAGCCTTCCAAGTGGACGGAACTACAGGCATGCACTACAGCGCCAAGCTAATTTTTGATTTATTGTAGAGACAGGTCTAGCCAAGTTGCCTGAGCTGGTCTCAAACCCTCAGGCTCAGGCAATCCACTCACCTTGGCCTCCCAAAGAGCTGGGATACAAATTTCTAGGTGACTTTTAAACTGATGTTTTACAAATCACACTGAGTAACAAGACTCCAGCCAATTCATTTCTATGTACCATACAAAGGAACAAAACACCTGGAGGGCATCCCCCATGGATCACATGTCTTTTTTGTTTTCCTTTGAGTCAAAGTCTCACCCTGTTGCCCAGGGTGAAGTAGGGTGGCAGCTCATGGCTATTGCAGCCTTGACCTGCTGGGTTCAGGTGATCCTTCTGCCTCAGCTGTCCAAGTAACTGTAATTACAGGTGCATGCCCAGCTAATTTTTTGTTTTATTGTAGAGTTGATGTCTCACCAAGTTGCCCAGGCTGGTCTTGAACCCCTAGACCCAGACAATCCTCTCGCCTTCACCTCCCAATGTGCTGGGGTTATAGGCATGAGACACTGCGCCTGACCACATGTCTTTTTTTTAATGTCTACTCCTTTTCTCCTCCAGTTCACTTAAAAAAAAATTATTTTCTCAATATTCCTTTCTTTTCATACATCCATAGCAATTAACACCTCTAGCTCCTTTTTTTAAAACACAGAGGATTGCTTTTCTTTATTTCCTCTGAATAAATATATATGTTCAGAATTTTACCCCCTGAACTTCAGGCTTTTCCAACAGCCCTTGCCAGATTTACTCAAAATCTTGATGTTTCTCCCTTTTCCATCCCCTTCCTTCGCATGGTTTGGTGATTTGTTTTGCTAAAACTGCATCTACCTTCTACTTATAGAAGATATATATCCTGAAATATGTTTCTATTAGCCTGACATTAGAAGTTACCCTAATATTTTCTATTCCAAATTTCTAAAATTCCAAAGATGATTAACAGTGCAACACTGTTAATTCCAAAGATGATTAACACTGCTGTGGTAAGCAACTGAAAAATCATTAAAAACAATAACAAAATCTTCTATAAGCCATGGTTGTATAAATAAGTGGATAGGTTAATTTTTATTTGTTTTGTTTCAGAGTTAATAATTAAGTCAATAGTTATTGTGAATGTGTAGGCATTTGAATAGTTTTTCCATATTATTTTGCTATTAGAAATGAACATTGGCAAGTATAAGTAAAGAGTAAGTAACTATAAATTTCCTATTATTTGTGACTTCATGGTGTGGAAGACTTAATATAGAGAACATGCATGTTCTTATTGTGCTGTTTTGTTTCTGTTGTTATATATTACAGCAGTTTAGTGTGGGGTTCTGAAAATAGTTTGAACTGGTCGATGATAGAATCTGACTAGGACTTCAAAGTTACCTTGTTTTTCTAGCAAAACATTTTTCGTGGTTAGACAAAAATTAATGGCATAGAAGGGACTTGCACTTTAGTTCATCAAGGAGTTTTTATTACATATTGTACTTTTTCACATTCCCACATTTTCTCCTTCCCTCTTGTTCCAATCCAATTTCGTTTATTAACTATTTTCCCTTTAAAGTAAGTAAATTTGCATCCACATTCTATAGTTGGTCTCAATAAAGAACTGGAGTAAACACCAGTGCATCTGCTGGTGGCATTTGATTTTGCAGCATAATGTATACTAGAGTTTTTAGTCTTAATTACATTTCAGTATAAATATGTCTATTCTGATATTATTCAAATCATTTGCTCATTAGTCACATATACTCACTTTTTCAGTGGGAAACAGAATACCTGACACCCAGAACTGTTCATTTAGTCCATTATTTTTTTGTTAACTTAAAAACACTCATTTAATGTAAGATCTTCTTCATATACCTAAAAGATGGGGACAGAATTTCTGAAATACTCTAAATTTGCTAGAATTTGATGAACTTATCTTGCCTTTCATTCACATGTGTATAAATTAACCAAGATATATTGAGGGCTTGCAAGTTCGACTTTATTTTGACAATTAGCCCAATAAAAGTAATTATACTATTTTCTATTTATAGTCTTTGAAGCGAGAACTAAGTTTCCTCTCTAAAAGGAAAATGCAGCAGACTGATCTTAATAATTATACTCAGAAAAACAATATGAATAAGGACTCCTCAAAGTTCTTCTAGGTTTTTGGAATAATTATTGCAAACTCCATCACATTTTATATGGCCAAATGTATATATGGATGGCCGTCAGTTACTAGTGGATTATCTATATGGTAAAGATATTTGCATAAGATTTTACTTTCAATATAGCTATCACATTCATTTAAACAATATCTATTCTTTGTTCTAAAAAAACTGCAATATGCCACATTCTATACAGTGGTTGTCTCACTATGTGGCAGAATGCGGCAAATGCTCAAATATATTTCTTGTATGATTGAGTCAATAAACACAGAAACACATGTAGCTGATTCGGGATCAGCAGTTGGCCTCACCTAGGCTGACTGAATATCTCCCACTAGCCCAGCATCAGGAAGGGGATACTATGGAATTACTCTTGTTTTCTAGATTTTTCTTTTTCTCATTTTTGGCAGTGACACCGTATTCAGGCAATGGAAGACTGTTATCTGCTGCAGAAAGTAATGTGAATAACTCATCTATGTGTGGCATTTCAGTGATTTAAATCCTGGCTCTGTTACTTGTGATACTATGCAAATGACTCAACATAAGCACATTTCTCCATCTGTAAAATGTGAGTTATGATAGTCTTTCAGTGTTATGGATTGAACTGCATCACCTCCAAAATGATATGAAGTCCTAACTCTAGTACCACAGAAAGTGACCAATACGACTGGTATCTTTACTAGAAAACAGCTATCTGAAGACCAATATACATACAGGGAGACCACCATGTGACAACTAAGAGACTGAACTTTCACAGCTGCAGGGAACAAGGAAGTTTGCCAGGAAACTGCCACAAGCTATGAAGAAGCAAGGAAGAATTCCTCTACAGGTATCAGATAGAGAATGATCAGATTCACAACTTGAATTCAGATTTCTAGCTTCCAGAATTGTGATATAATTCCTGATGTTTAAAGCCACCGTAGTACATACAGTTAAAAAAGATAATGCTTTTAGTATTCTCAGCAGAACATCCAATACCAACTCACAATAGACAATTGCTGTTTTTAGAATTACCATTTTTTTCTCTGGCATGTGAAACATAATTAACCAGGGAGATATGTCTGATGATCTGGGGAAATTGTATTCTAAGTATTTTGTCAAATTCTATTTAAGAAAAGCAAAACTTCCAGTTTAAAATACAATATGGGGGAGAATGCAAAGGTTAAAAAATAAAGATTGGGAAATAGCTTTTACTTTCTGCATAGTCCAGTCTTTAAATTGTGTGGAAGGTTAAAAAAAACAAAACAAAAAAGAAAGAGTAGGAAAAGGCCATGGACTCTCAAGTCAGAAAAAGAAAAGAAAATGTGAGTTCCATTGAAAATAATCTACTTTGAATTTGAGCAACTGATTTACTAAATAAATGAGGAAGTCTGTCCTGTATTCGTATCTTTGGAAGGATCCCTTCACTCTTAATTCATGTAATTCATGTCGTGTTGACTCTGCTTTATACACAGTTAAATCACTAACTTATCTTACAAGCATGAGTGTTCTTGGGATAGAGACCCACTATGCAGTAGAGCTTACTGTGTTCACCCTCTTCATCTACTTGGAGAAAATTACTTGTAGTAAAAGAGAATGAAGTCAACACATGGAGAGACATAATGAGTCATAAAGAAGGATATAACATTTGAATATAGTGAGTGGAGTCTTCAATCTGGTTAAGTCTAAAACCAACTAGTCATGCATCTGGACATTTTTGTCATTATGGAAAGAAATTCCAATGCAATTTCTTGAGAACAATCAGTAGTTATTTTGCATCAAAATCAAAATCACCTGGAATTTGTTTCCAGAGGTGTTTTTGTTTTGCTTTGTTTTGTTTTATGTTTTCACTTGGGAATCAGTACTTTAAAATATCTCCTCTAGTAATTAAAAAATACAACCAGGCTTAAGAATCATTGAGTTAGTTTAAGAAGTGTTAATATCATTTGTAATGTACATAATCCTGAATAATAAAAACAACCTAAGCTGGGTGTGTTGGCACATTTCCATAGTCCCAGCTACTTGGCGGTCTGGAGGATTGTTTGAGCCCAGGAGTTTGAGTCCAAACTTGAGCCACATAATGAGATCCTCATCTCTAAAACAACAGCAACAACAGTCGACCACACCACCAAATAAATGTAATGCAAATTCACCACATGACATAAAAGTAAAGTAAAAAGTTAAAATCTTTATATATTCATTCACCAACCCCAAATATTCCTGCTCCTTTTATTTTCTGCATAGACCAGTCTTTAAGATATGTGGAAGGTGAAAAAAAAAAAATTAGAAATTAGATTCTACAATTTGGGTAAGAGGCATTTCAAAATTTTCTAAGATTAAAAAGCCTCTCACTCTAAATCATATTCAATTATAATAAAAATACAGTTGTGTTTTAATAAAATGCATTTTAATTAAAATGGAACATAACATCTATATTTTATTCCTTTAACCATGAAGCAAAGAGTGGACTAGCATGGATTTCTTGTAAATTTTTACAAACATATATGTGACACTGACAGTGCAACAAAGATGAAAGACATTAAAAAAGTGGAAAAGGAGGAGGAGGAGAGGAGGAGGAGGAGTAATTCTGGGACATCTTGTGTACCTGTGCTAGGAGGAGGGGAAGGTGAAGAAGAAGGAAGAGAAAGAGAAGAAGGTGGGGGAAAGAAAAGAAACACTTGTGTCAGATAGGTTTATTACCTCTATTATGACCAAATTTTAAAGTTTAAGATTCATTTTGTATTTTGTTGACCCTTTAAAATTATGCAACCATAATCTTCGTTTTGACTACATTTCTTATTCATTTGCCTAACAACCAAAAACTTATGATTTATAATGAGCCTTCATGGTACTGTGAATATTGCGTGGTAAATTTTGCAAAACTTCACATCAGAACAGTACCATTTATTCAGAAATCCTTGCAAAACATGCAAATCATTTTTTTTATTGACTTTTTATTGTAATGTTCAAATAATGTATTGCAATCTGGTCAAATAATAGCCTTTGAACTTAAAAGAGTGGATATAGGTGTATATTAGGGGCTTAATGAAAAAAATCAGACTTGTTTTAGGCTTCTCTCTGGCCTTTTAAATATGACTTAACTCCTTTCAGATAATATACAGCATACATATTAATATTATTTATATAAAATACAAAATAATATATATTTGTTCATATATGTTTATGTAATATGTATATTTACTTATATTATGTATACATACACACCCATTTACAAGGGGGAAATTTTTTAAAAACTGGAATTAATTTATTTTAAAAATTGTGTATTTATTCTTACTTTTTGAAATCTAACTCACCTTCAAAATACTCTCCATTTGATGCAATACACCTATTGAGACACATTTTCCACTGCTCAATACAGGTTTTGAACTTGTCAATTTGGATGCCTTTTGGTGCTTCTACCATTTTTTGTTTCACCTCTTCCACATCAGCCAAACAGTTCCCTTTGAGGACATTTTTCATCCAGGGGAAAAAAACAAAACAAAACAAAAGTTGCTCTGGTTGAGATCAGGTGAGTAAGCAGAAAGGGGCGTGGGGATCATGCCGTTTTTGGTCAAAAACTGCTGAACATTCAGGATGGTGTGGGCAGGCTGTTTGTGTAAATCACCAATCATGAAATGGACAAATGCACTGAAAAAATTTCCAAAAACAAAACAAAACAAAACAAAAACAAAGCTGAATGTGGCCTCTTACAACAACACTAGCTGATACACTGATGCCAATGGGTTCCTAGAACACTAACCTAGCAGGGGAAGCCTACACTACAAGGGGCTCACCCTCCACAAAATAATTCTGCTTTATTTAGGGTCCCTTTTGTGCATACGTGTGTGTGTGTGTGTGTGTGTATGTGTGTGTGTGTGTGTATGTCTGTGTGTGATTTTGTACTTATATCTCTAACAGTTAAATATACTTAACACATTCGGGGAAAAAAATGACTACCTGTGAATTTTTTGACTACCTGTTATTGAGACTAGCAATATAATTCATAAGGCTCACTGCAAAATATAAATATAGGGCATCTTATTCAAATAATATTAAGAATGTCAAGATAGCAGCAGCAGAGCATTAAACCTGATGTGGAGACCTTGTCAGTGTGGGATGCTGGGTATACACAGGTCACACACCTGTAATGCCTAACTGTAACTAATTAAAATTTAAATATAGGACAAAAATGAAAAGTGCTTTAGAGAAACTCTTTATCTTTTTTAATTAAGCATTTTCCTTTGAGATAATTGTAGATTAACATGGAGTTGCAAGAAATAATACAAAGAAATCATGTGCACCTATATTAGTGAGAGTTTTTCAGAGAAAAGAAATATATATATATGGACGCAGATATATAAACACACAAATGCACATATATACAATAGATACATGCATATACATGGAATTGTTTAACACAATTATGGTGACTGACAATACCCAGGATCTGCAATTGCAATGCTGGAGACCAGGAGAGTCAATGGTGTAGTTTCAGTGTAAGTCCTAAGGCCAGGAACCAGGAGAGTCAAAGGTGTAGTTTAAGTCTAAAGGCCAATAAACTTGAGACCAGGAAGAGATGATATTTCAGTCCAAGTTTAGAGGCAAGAAAAATACAATGCCTCTGCTCTAAGAAAATCAGGTAGAAGGAGTTTCATTTTATTTGGTGGGTTTCTTTTGTTGTAGTCAGGCCTTCAACTGACTGGATGAGGCCCCACATTTGGGAGGGCAATATGTTTTATTCAGTTTAATTATTTAAATGCTAAATTCATCCAAAAACACCATGACATTCAAAATAAACATTCAAAATAAACATTCAAAATAAAGTGTGAACAAAATCTAGGCACCCTGTGACTCAGTCAAGTTGATACATTAAGTTAAACATTGCAATAGTCTTTACTAGGTTTTTCCGAGTGGTAACATCTTGGAAAACCAGAGTTCAGTATCACAATCAGGATAAATATTGATATAGTCAAGATCCAGAACATTTACACCAACACAAGAATCCCTCATATTGTCTTTTTACAACCAAACGCATTTTGTTCCTGCCTCCACCCGCTTCTTAACACCTGATAACCTGTTCTCTATTTCAATACTTTTGTCATTTCATAAATGCTATATAAATAGAGTCATATAATATATTTAATATATTTTCTTGGAATTGGTGGTTTCTACTCATCATAGTTTTATTGCTGACTAGTATTCCAAGGTATAAATGTAACAGTTAATGAATGCTTGGACTATTTCTAGTTTTTGGCTATTATGAATAAAACTGTTTTGAATGGTTGCATACAAGTTGTGTGTGAATGTAGGTCTTCACTTCTGTGGAATAAACGATCAGAAGAGCAATTGCTTGGTTATATGGCAGTTACGTGCTTACATAAGAAACTGCCAAATTGTTTTTGAGTGACTTTCTTCTTTTTAAATTCTGACTAGTTATGCAAGAGTGATTCAGTTTCTCAACATCTTTACAAGCATTTGGTGTTTTCATTTTTTACTTTAATCCTTCACATAGGTGTGCAGTAATATTATATCGTTGTTTTAATTTGTATTTTTCTAATAGATCGTGATGTTGAACACCTTTTCATATGCTTACTTGTCATATGTATATAAGCTTCTATGAAATATTTCTTCATGTCTTTTGCTCATTTTCTAATTGGAATTTTTCCTTTTTGAAAGCTGTTTTTTAGACCCTTCTATATATCCTACATAGTAGTCCTTTGTTGGATATGTGATGTGTATGTATTTTCTTTCAGTCTGTAGGGTTTTTTTTTTCATTCTCCATATTTTCACCCCAAAAAGTTTAATAAATTTAATAAATAAATAAATAAATTTATGGATCATGCATTTGGTGGAAAATCTAAACTCTTTAAATCTAGATCTAGCCACTAAATATTTTTGTCTATATTTTCTCTAAAAGTTTTACAATTTAAAGTTTATATTTAAGCCCATGATACATCTTAAATTAATTTTTGTAAAAAGAGTGATACTAGGTAGAGATTCATGATTTTGCATATGAATATCAAATTTCTCTTGCACAATTTGTTGAAAAGGCCGTCTTTCCTCCTTTGAATTGCTTTTGCACCTTTGTAAAAGATCAGTTGGATGTGTTTGTTTTAATCTAAATAGAGCTCTCTATTCTGTTCCATTGATCCATGTATCTATTCTTTCAGAATACCAAATAATCTTGATTACTTTAATAAGTCTTGAAATTAGGTGGGCTAATTTCTTCCACTTCTTTATTCTTTTGCAACATTTTTTGGTTATTCTAGTTCATTTGACTTTCTTTGTACATTTAAAAATTATGTTGCCTGTATCTTTAAAAATATACGTTAACCTGCGTGTCAATATTGGAAAAATTGACATCTTTGCTAACAATGAGTTTTCCAATCCATGAACACAGTATGCCTCCATTTATTTAGATTACCTTTAATTGCTTTTGTAATTGTTGTACAGTTTTAACATAAATGTCCCATACATGTTTTCTTATATTTACATCTAGTTATTTTTTAAACAACTATTAGGATTGTACTTTTAACCTTAGTGTGCATGTGGTAGTTGCTCATTTTGTAGAAATGTAGTTTATTTGTGCATGTCAGTCTTGAATCCTGTATCCTTGTTGAACTCACTAATTAGTTTTAGGGTATTTTTTTTTCAGATTACTTGAGATTTTCTATGTTGAAAATTATGTCATCTACAAAAGGGACAGTTTTATTTCTTCCTTTCCAATCAGTATTCCTTTTATTTCCATGTCTTGCTTTATTACAACAGCTAGAATTTCCTGTACTATATATTGAATAGGAGTGGTGAGAGGAGAAATACTTTTCCTAGTCTTGATCTTAATGGAAATGCACTCAATGTTTCACCATTAAGTATAATGTTGAGTGAAGGGTTTTTTGTACATGCTCTTTATCACATTGAGAAACTTTTCCTCTATTTCTGTGTTTCTGAGTTTTATATACTATTTCTTTTTTTTAAAGATGTGGGGTACAATTCAGGATTAGGTATACAAGTGGTCATCATACAGGTAAAACTTGGGCTTCCCTTTGGACCCCACTTCGCCTGGCTTGAAATCAGGTACCCTTATTAAAGTTGGTTACCCCACATCCCAGGCAGTATCCTGTTACTGTCAATCCCTTTCTTATATTATTTTGGTAAATGTTCAGTGTCCACTTATGAGTGAGAACATATGGTACTCTGGTTTTTGTTTCTGTGATAGATCACTGAGTATTATCGACTCTAAATCCATCCAAATTGCTGCAAAGTCCATATGTTCATCCTTCTTTATGGGTGCATATTATTTCATTGTGTATATGTGCCGCATTTTTAAAATCCTGTCCAGTTTAGATAGGTAGCACAGTTGGAAACATGTTTTTGCTACTGTGAGTAGTATTGCAATAAACATGTATGTGCAGGTATCTCTTTTGTAGAATGATTTGAGTTTCTCTGGGTATATTCCCAGTAGGAGGATTGCTGGGTCATATGGAAGGTAAATTTTTGGTTCTTTTAGAAATTGCCACACTGTTTTCCATAGACGTTGAACTAGTTTGCATTCCCACCAGTTGTGTTACCTTTTCTCTGCATCCCTTTTCTCATGTTTCCTTTTGTCAGCATCCTTGCCAGCATCTGTTATTTGTTTTATTAATGATGGCCATTCTTACTGGTGTTATGTGGTGTCTTAATGTGGTTTTGATTTGCATTTCTCTGATGATTAGTGGAACTGAGCACTTTTTCATGTCTTTTGGCTGCCTGTATATCTTCTTTTGAGAATTGTCTATTTATGCCTTTTGCCCACTTTTTAGTGGGACTGTTTGTTTGTTTTTTCCTTTCAGAACATTTGTGTTCCTTGTAGACCCTGGATGTTAGATCTTTGTCAGATACACAGTTGGCAATTTTTTTTTTTTTCCCATTATGCGGGCTGTCCTCACTCTCTTGATGGTTTCTTTTGTTTTGCAGAAGCTTTTCAGTTTAATGAGGTCCCACTTGTCTATTTTATGTCTTATAGCACGGGCACTCAGGGTTTTGATCAAGAATTGGTTGCTGGTTCCAATTTCCATAAGGGTGTCTCCTGTATTTTCTAAGGTTCTTATAGTTGAGGTTTTATGTTTAGGTCTGTGATTCATTTAGAGTTGATTTTTGTGTATGGTGATAGGTAGGGGTCCTGTTGTAGTCTTTTGTATGTGGTCAGTGAGTTTTCTCAGCATCAATTACTGAATAGGTTCTCCTCTTCCCAGTGGTTGTTGTTGGAGGAATTGTCGAAAATGAGTTGGTTGAGAAATTGAGGTTTTGCTTCCAGAATCTCTATCGTGTTCCATTGGTCTATATCAAATGCTTTGTCTTTATCAGTTGATAATTTAATATGACTTTCTTATTCTGCTCATTAGCATGGTATATTACCTTGTTTTATTTTTTGTATTGAAGCAGCCATATATCACTAGAATAACTTTCTTTGGTCTTTGTGTATACTTTTTATACATTGCTGAACTCTAGTCATTAATATCTTTTAATAGATTTTGCATATATATTTATAAGGATATCAGTCTGTAGTTGTGTTTTCTGTACTGTCTCAGTTTATTTATGATATCAGGTAATACTAGTTACATAAGGTGATATGAAAAATGTTCCTTCTGTTTTCAAGATAGTGTGAATAATTGGTCTTTATTCTTTTTAAATGGTAGATTATCTGGTATAACCATCTGGGCTTGAAAAATTTGAAGATAAATATTTAAATTTAATTTGTTTAATAGCTATAGGGCCATTTAAATTATCTATTTCATAATGGGTGGGTTGTAATTTGTGTTTTCTGAGGCTTTTAAAAATTTTTCTATGTTGCCAATTTATCTGCATGTAGATTTGTTCCTAGTATTATTTTATTACATTTTTCATATTTTCAAGGTGATACTTGTTCTTTTTCATCTCTTATATACAAACTGTAAAATTTCTCTCTTTTTCTTGTCAGTCTTGCTAGAGGTTTGTTAATTTCCTTGATCTTTTCAAAGTACTAGCTTTTTCATTGCTTTTCTCTATTGTATTTCTGTTTTCAATTTTATATACTTCTTTTGTAATCTCTATTTTTTTTTCTTTCTTTTACTTTCTTTCAGTTTATATTCTTTTTCTTTTTCTAGTTTCCTGGGACAAGAGCTTTCCTTGAGGTGAGACTTCTGCTTCTAATGTATGAATTTATACTATTCCCACAGGTTTTTATATGTTGTACTTCAATTTAAATCATTTTGATCATTAAATTCAATGTATTTGTGTTTCTCTTGCAACTTCGTCTTTGTTCTGCAAATTATTTTAAAGTATGCTGTTTAATTTCCATGTATTCAGAGATTTTTGCCATTACTTTTCTGCTATGAATTGCTACTATGATTTCACTTTTGTCAGCAATTATTTTCTGCTTAATTTTAAGTATTTTATATTTCTTGAGGTTTGTTTGATGGCCCATGATGTGATCTATGGTATATATTCTGTGGGGAATTGAGAAGAATGTGTATTTTGCTGTTTGGGGGTTAAATGTCTTATAAAAGTTGATTATATTCTGTTGATTGATGGTATTGTTGAATTCCTCAATATTTTTGCTGATTTTCTATGTAGTTATTCTATCAGTTATTGAGAAAGGAATGTTAAGATATCCAGTTTATTTATTTATTTATTTATTTATTTATTTATTTATTTATTTATTATGTTTTGAGTTGGAGTTTCACTCTGTCGCCCAGACCTGAAGTGCAGTAGCTGCTTCCGGCCACCGCAGTCTCGACCTGCTGGGCTCTGGCAATTCTTCTGCCTCGGCCTTCCAAGTAGCTGGAACTACAGGTGCGCACAACCATGCCCAGCTAATTTTTTTGATTTATTGTAGAGATGAGGTCTCGCCAAGTTGCCCAGGCGGGTCTCGAACCTGCGGGCTCAGGCAATCCACTCACCTCAGCCTCCCAAGGCACGGGATTACAGGCTGAGCCACCAAGCCCGGCTGCTATCCAGTTTAATTGTGGCCTTATCTACCTCTCCTTTCAGTTCTATGAATTATTTCATTACATATTTTGCATATTCTGTTGTGAAAATACAGAATATGATATATGCCATATGTATGAAATCAATCATAGGATATAACATATTATATAATATTAATGATGTAACAGTAATCAAAAAAGATCCAGAGTGGCTATATTATTATCAAATAAGGTAGACTTTAGAACAAAGGAAATTACCAGAAAGAAAAATACATTAAACAATGATAGAAATATAAGGCTGAGCATGGTGAGTCATGTTTGTAATTCCAGCATTTTGAGAGGCTGAGATGGGAGCATTGCTTGAGGCCACATTTTGAATTACCATGTCCTTTTTGCATATTTACACTTAAAAAAACTGAGACAGAATCTTCCTCTGTCACCCAGGCTGGAGTGCAGTAGCATGATCTTAGACCACTCTAGCCTTGACCAACTGGACTCAAGCAATCCTCTTGCCTATGGCTCCAGAGTAGCTCCAACTACAGTTGCACAACACCCTGCCCAACTAATATTTGTATTTTTTTGTAGAGTCAAGGTCTTGCTATGCTTCTCATGCTGGTCTTGAACTCCTGGTCTCAAGCAATGCTCCCACCTCAGTCTCTCAAAATGCTGGGATTACAAGCATGAACCACCATGCTTGGCCTTACATTTCTATCATTGTTTAATGTACTTTTCTTTCTGGTAATTTCCTTTGTTCTAAAGTCTACTTTATTTGATAATAATATAGCCACTCTGGGTCTTTTTTGATTACTGTTACATCATTAATGTTACATATGTTATATCCTATAATTGATTTCATACATATGGCATATTATATCATATTCTATACTTTCACTTTTAATCTACTTATATTGTTATGGTTGAAGTAAGTTTCTTGTAGACAGCGTATACTTGGGTCATATTTTGTAAATCTATTCTGTCACTCTGTTTTAGTTAGTATATTTAGACTATATTTAATGTAATTATTGATATATTAGGACTTATGTCTGCTGCTTTACTTTCTGTTGTTTGTTTCTTTCTGTGTGCTTTGTTCTTTTCTTTTTCAAGACTTCCTGTTGGTTACTTGAACATTTTTAGGAGTTCACTTTTTAAAAAAGTCTAAAAAGTTTTTGACTGTATCTTTGTATAAAATTATAGTTGTTGCTCTAGGTTTTGTATTATTCATACATAACTTATCACAGTCTACTCTTGTAAGATTACCTGTTTGAGTGAAGAAACTTTATCTGCTGTGTGTTCTTTTACCCCTTCTAGTTTATAAATTACCCCTTCTAGTTTATAAATAATTTTTTAAAAATTTCTTCTGCATGCATTTAGAACCACACTGAAGTTGTAATGCGTTTCTTCAATCACCAAACATATATTAGAAAAATCAAGAAATTCTTTTGTACTTAAAATAATTCTGCTTATTGTATTCTTTCTTTCTTATGGATGTTCCAAGGTTTGTTGTTATATTATTTTCTTGTTGTTTAGACAACAACTTTTTTTCATCATTTTTTATTGTGGGTCTGCTAATAACACATTACTTTTTCTTCATTTGCGAATATCTTGATTTGCCCTTCAATCCAGAAGTATATTTTCACTCAATATAAGATTCTCAGTTGAAAAGCCTTTCTTTCTGCATTTTAAATTATTGTGCCACTTCCTTCTGGGTTCCATCTTATCTAAGGAGAAATCTACAGTCATTTTTATTGTTTTCTCTCTAAAGGTGAGGTGGATTTTTCTCTGGTTCTTTTCAAGATTTTTAAATGTTTCTTAGTATGGAATTCTTTGACTTGATCTTATTTGAGGTTCATTCAGCTTGTATGCACATTGTGTGTGTGTGTGTGTGTGTGTGTGTGTGTGTGTGTGTGTGTGACACAGAGGGAGAGAGAGAGAAACATCATAAATGGTATTAGAAAGACAGGGGATACATTTGCTATATCTAACCAACTGAGAATTGCTATATGATACATATATAAAGAGCTTATGTAAATCAATAATAAGTCTCCTCAATTGGAACTTTTTTTGGCATAGGCAATTAACAATAGACACACAAATGTCAAAACAGTCACATATTAAATTATTTATCTTAGCCAGAACTAAGATTCTGTTTCTATTACATTGAAAAAAGTAGAAAAAAATACAAAGAAAGAAGAAAAAAAATAACAATACTGCCTTGTTTAATGCAGGGTCCACATTTTATGATAATTCAAATGTTATGAACTAGAAAATAAAACCATTTGGAACAAAATCACCCTCCATAAACAAATTATGTAAGCAAATATAAAACGTTCACATAAAATTGTGTTAGGGGTCATAGAAGTTCCAAGTTTTTTGGTGGGGTGAATTGTAAGTGGGTTTAGTGAAAGTATTGTATAGCTCTGCCTCTTCTACTGGTGAAAGGAAATAGCTACCACAGTGAGATCTTGACTCAAAAAAATTTTTTTTCAGTGATACACACATAAGAAAATGAAAGGAACTTAATAAAAATGGTAACATACTTTCATGCATGTTAAGTGGTTATAAAGTATATAGTTTCAAAAAGAAATCTGGCACTTCATCTTGAAAAGACCTACAATTTTCAAGAAAAGACCTACTTTGAAAAGACCTACTTGTGGAAACGGGTGTTAAAAGAGTTTCAGTGTGAGAGAAATTGTGAAGTTGTGGCAGAAGGGTTATCTGAAATCAGACAGAAAGCTATAATACTAGATATACAAAATGGGTGGTATCATAGCACATGTGCTGAACCGAGGTAGCTGGTGGATTTTGAGGTGTGTTAATGTTTATTTTTTGTGCATTTCTATATGGTTTGGTTCCACAAGGCGTCATTTTGTGCATCCACCTGGTGTTTCTCAAAGATGAAGTAACACATAAGCAAATAAGAAATTTGTGTTGTACTTAGATTGTTCCCTAAAATGATAGCAATAGTTTTGGAATCAGTTCATTATCTCAATACAAGTCTTTTGGCAGAACTAATGCACCACCTTCTTCTAATCAGATACATTTGTTTGCAGGTGCAGAAGTTAGCACAGGCATTTTGTAGTACAATTTAATGCAATTCCTTTTAGCCTTAAATAAGTCCCATAGAATCCGTATAGCATTCGATTCAATATGTCAACATTTGGGATTTTACATGGAAAGTAGAAACACTTTATCTCACAAATAGTTAATGTGTACATAAACTTAATACACAGACTACTTCCATGTAAAAATATAGGTATGTGATTAAATAAATTAATTTAACAACTCATAATTAACTGCCATGCAAATATTAAAATCATTTTTCAGAAATTACTTTTTGAAATTGAAAGATATTTATGGCATAGTATCAGAGAAAAATACAGTTATTAAAATAATACATAGGGTAAAATATAAATTAAGTGACAGAAATGTTAATATATATGTATCTAGAAGAATATCAGTAACTTGTTGTCTTTCAGTGGGAGTATAGGTTTTATTTAAGTTATTTGTTCCTTTGTTTCAAAATATTTTGTGCTTTTTGTGAGAGATATATATATATATACACACACTCAATTAGCATCATCATAAAAACACTATAGTTTATGCAACTTAAAATGTGATTTCAAAGGAATCCTATGATATATTTTTATTAAATGGTTTGTCCATGGTCCACAATTGTATAAAATACAATGCCCGTATTAGTCACAGGACTATTATTCTCCATCTTTTTCCATTACTAGGCTTGATCAAAACTGGCATGCACACATTTCTACGTGGACCCCTGGACGATGTGGTGAATTGATCTCTGATTCATAACTTTTAACAACACAATATTGCTAAAACTGTGACTGAGCAACCAGAATTGGCACATGAGCTATTTCTGTTTGCCTCCTTTCTGTTTCACCATGCTGGCTAGGAGGACAACAACCATTGTCTGTATCAGTTGCATGAAATCTGGGTTGGTTATTTTTAGAGTTAACTGAAGTGCACTATATATTCACTGCATTGCAGCATGCGTATTTTTGAAATGGTGATGTATCCTACCAAAATATCAAGAAATGATCCATTTTTCCAGCATATAATACTTAGGTTGCTCTAATGTATCCTCAGAGGACTCATTTTCAACTCCCACGATTGGACAAAATATTGCTCTTCTCTCCTTCACTGGTGACATTGAAATAAAATTGCTGTGATCCAAGGACTGGAGAAATAAATACTGTATGCTTTAAAGAAAGGCTAATCTGGCTGCAACTGGGGGGTAGGAGGGGAAATACTGCTGTGCCAGTGTCAAAAACAGCCCTTCCTCAAATCCAATCCTTTTTTTTGTAGTGCAGAGCAAACTTCATAAGTTGTACTTCTTTCTATCCTGAAGCCAAACTTAAAAGTTTAATCCTCATGAGCTAGGAATAAAATCCTTTATAAAAATAGCTCCTGGCCAAAAGTCACTATTTAAAAAAAGAAGGGAAGAAAGAAAGAAGAATTAGCAAATGGGATAGTAAGCTAACAGAATTCTCTGTCTGTAACCTTACTACCTAGTATGCAAGGATTCTGGGCAGCCAAGTGTCAAGCTATGTTGAGAGGAAGCACAAGTCTCTGGTGCTTACAAATTCAATTCCATTAAACAAGTATTTATTGAGTGTCTTCCGTGTGCTCAGCAATACTTTAGACACCGTGAAAGAAACAAAGGAAGTATAAGACAGTTACTACCCGGAAGGAGTTTGCAATCTTGTTGAAGAGCTTTCTCTGGAAAACAATTTGCTGCTGAATGAGTAAGAAATACATATGATTCAAAACACCCTGTGGACAGAAAACCTATTCACATGTCATCCAGATGTCATTTTAATGGAAGTTCAACCACCTCATTTTTAATTTACCAAAGAAATCAACCCAGGGCATACGTATGTATTTAGCCTTGTCCACATTTCAAGTGGATCATTCTAAGCAAACAAATTTGCTTCCAAACCAAGAACGCTGCTGATGAAATGTGCTGGAGCTGCCTGAATTTGCTCCTTGACCTTGTCTGTCAAGTGTGATAGTCATTTTTTTCTGGGTAATGCATTATCACCGCGTCCCATCTTGATGATGTATTATACTTACACATCATTGAAGAAGCAATTTGCTTTGATGATGTACAGACATGCAATAGATCATGGCTCTGAAAGAGCAAGAGGAGGAGCACCCTAGAGATCTATAACTCAAGCAGTGATGCCATCCATACAAGAACAGAGAGACCATTAATTTAAATTATCTGGACAGGAACTGGGCTAAAGGAAGGACTTTTGACCCTTCCCAAATGTAAAAATAGACATATTAAAAATGCTTTCCCTTGGTTATAAAAGGGCAACAAAGGAAATCCTTGTGGTGATGGAACTTCTCAGTGTCTTGACTATGATAGTGGATACGTAAGCCTATGCAGATAATAATAATACATAGAACTTACGCACACATATGTATACAAACACATGCACTAATGAGTCCAAGTCAAACTGGAGTAATTTGAGTAAACTGAATGGACTGTATCAATGTTGATATTTTGGTTATGAATTATACTATAGCTTTATAAAATATTATCTTTAGGGGAAACTGAGTAAAGTGTATACAGGATCTCTTTGTAACATTTCTCACAAGTGTGTGTGATTATATAATTATTTTAATAAAAAGTTTAGTAAAAATATTGTAAGTTTTCTCAAATGGAAGATTAAAAAATTGCCACATGACTGTTATAACCATATTTGTCGTCTGTTTAGGACATTGTGTAAAAAATATCTCGGGCCGGGAGTGTGTCTCAAGCCTGTAATCTCAGCACTTTGGGAGGCCTAGGTGAGGCAACTGCCTGAGCCCACAGGTTCAAGAACAACCTGGGCAACTTGGTGAGACCTTTTCTCTACAATAAATCAATAAAAAAAAATTAGCCGGTCGTGGTAGCGCCTGCCTGTAGTTCCAGCTATTAGGAAGGCTGAGGTGGAAGTATCACCTGAGCCCAGCAGGTCGACGCTGGAGTGGCCGTGAGCATGCCACTGCACTGCAGTCTGGGCGACGGAGTGAGACTCCAATTAAAAAAAAAATCTCAAACACTTAAAACCATTTATATTCTAAAGGGAGATATTGGCAAATAATTAATATTAAGCTGTGACACTTCTGTTTACATCAACACCTAACTAATGTTCAATACAATAAAAATGTTTTGTTTAATGAATGAAACTACTTGAGTTTAAAGGATTTTAGAAAGGCATTTTAGTCTGATTATATAAACACAAAAAAGTTCAGTGTTGTTCTTTATTATAAACCAAACCAGCTTAAGAGGGCATGACCTATGAAGATTAATTTAAATAAGTTTAGACAATGGCCTAAAGGTAAAATCCATATACAGGTTCCTTTAGAATTAGAGTTCTTATGATAGAGGTTTGATCCACTTGATACTAGAAATACTCTTTGTAAGTGGAAATCTTCATCAACAGTCACATTTAAATGCAGCTGAATTTTTTTTTTACTATATAAAAACTAAGGGAATAATTACTTTATATTAGGTGATATTAGTCTAAGGGAATGGATTTGCCTACTTGGAATAGAATGAGGATGAAAAAGCACAAGGGACAGAGTTAGGAAATGCAAAGTGAGCAATTTCATGAGACCCAAACATATAAAGGGCTCCCTATGGCAACTTTGTTAACCTTCAAGACTCTCCTCTAACCACAAGATGCTAAAATAGAGAATAATTTCTGACCAGGTGCTGTGGCTCAACCTGTAATCCCAGCACTTTGGGAGGCCAAGGCAAGAGGATTGCCTGAGCCCAGGAGCTCAAGACCAGTCTGGGCAACTTGGTGAGACCTCGTCTCTACAATAAATTTAAAAAAAAACTTAGCCAGGTGTGGTAGCACATGCCAGTATTTCCAGCTGGAAGGATCGCCTGAGCCCAGCAGGTTGAGGCTGCCGTGGCTGTGAGTGTGCCACTGCACTCCAGCCTGGGTGACAGAGTGAGACTCCAATTCCAAATAAATAAATAAACAAACAAATAAATAAAATAGAGGATAATTTCTAAAAATACAAAGAATAGAAGGAAAGAAAGAAACAAGGAGATGAAGACACACTCCTGGTAACAGGAAGACAAATGATGTCACATTTATGAATGAACTAAAATGCTCAGAAAATCAGCAAAAAAATGACTCCGGGAAGGAGAAAGTCATTCTTCACAGGAGTCCTTGAAAGTTGGTAGTTACAGAAATCTCAGATTGGAGAAGGTGGGTATATAAATTAGCTAACCTAGGCTGTCTCTCCGCCACATTTGCAGTGTGATATTTTCTTTCATGCCAAGCCCAGATTATTATATTCTAAATAAATTAATCAATTTGACTGACCAACTTTGGGAATCCAAGAGTGAGTGTTGAGACATGCAATAAAAACAAAATCATTTTTAATTGGGATGTGTGTAGGATGCAGGTAGGGTGTGTAGGATGCCTATTCCCTGCTCACACCTCTAAAAATGAACAATTGCCAATAATTATTGACAGTCACTCCTCTTGTTCAGGGGCAGAAGCCAGTATTTAACGAGGAAACTCTTACAAGCTTCCTAAATTGATTTGTTCAGTTATTTGTTCCTAAACATAAACATGAGAAAAAAGGAAACACAATATATTTATTTGAATAAGAAAAAAGGAGAGGTTGACTTTTAAACATATAAAAATGAGCTTTGATGCTGGGCACAGTGGCTCACTCCAGTAATCCTAACATTTTGGGAGGCCAAGATGCGGGAAATCTCTTGAGCTCATGAGTTCAAGACCAGCCTAGAAAATATAGTGAGACCTTGTCCCTTGACCAAATAAAAAAATTAGCCAGGTATGGTGGCACACACCTGTAATCCCAGCTACTCAGGAAGCTGAGACAAGAGGACCACTTGAGATGAGGAGGTAGAAGCTGCAGTGAACTGGGACAGCATTACCCACCAAAAAAAAAAAAAAAAGATGATTGAGATTTGAGATGATCAATCCATATATATATGAAAAAGATATCTGCACACGTATATTTATTGCAGCATTGTTCACAATAACAAAAACATGGAACCAACCGTGCTGCCCTCCAAAAAAAAAAAAAAGGACTGGATAAAAAAATGTGTTACATATACATGATGGAATATTATGCAGTCATAAAGAAGGACAAAATTATAAACTTCACAGAAACTTGGACAGACTTAGAGTCTCTAATACTGAGTGATCTATCACAGAAACAAAGAACTGAGTATCACGTGTTCTCACTCATAAGCAGAACTTGAACAATTATTGTAATACTACAAGAAAAGTATTGATGGTAGTGGGAAATTGCTGGGAGAGGGGAGGGCGGCACACCTCATCAACAAGGGTACCTGCATAATGAACATTTGTATACCTAACCCTGAATTGTACCCCACATCTTTAAAATTAAAAAAATAAATAAATAAGCAAAATAAAATTTATCTGGTGATTTTTGTGTTTTTAGTCCTAATAATTGGAGGTATGAAAAATGTAATATGCCTTCAGTGAGCTAAAACATGTGATATATTTGGTCAGGCTTTGTGGTTCATACCTCTAATCCCAACAATTTCGGAGGCCCAGAAAGGAGGATTGCTTATGCTCAAGAGTTTGAGATCAACTTGGAAAACATAGTAAGACCTCATTTCCTCAAAAAAAAAAAAAATTAGCTAGGTGTGGTGGCGTGCATCTGCAGTTCTGGCTATTTAAGAATCTGAGGTGAGAAGACTGCTTGAGGCAGGAATGTTGAGGATGCAGTGAGCTGTGATTGTGTCAGAGCAATCCAGTTAGGAGATAGAGTGAGACCTTGTCTAAAAGACAAAACAAAACAAAACAAATGTGATTTGTTAATAACATCTTCCAAGATGATGAAGGGCAGTGTACCATATAACAGCAGGATGCAGACCATGGTTAACTGGATCAACCTTTACATTGGTGCTTTCTTTTTTCTTTTGAGTTGGAGTCTCACTCTGTCGCCCAGACTGAAGTGCAGTGGCCACTCCCGGCCACTGCAGCCTCGACCTGCTGGGCTCCGGCGATCCTTCTGCCTCAGCCTTCCAAGTAGCTGGAACTACAGGTGCGCGCTACCACGGCCGGCTAATTTTTTGATTTATTGTAGAGATGAGGACTCACCAAGTTGCCCAGGAGGGTCTCGAACCTGCGGGCTCAGGCAATCCACTCACCTCAACCTCCCAAAGCACGGGATTACAGGCTGAGTCACCGGCTACATTGGTGCTTTCTTAAAGAACTTTAATATTTGCTTTAGTATTTTGAAATGATAAACATAAATACGTCATTTGCCTGATACAGTGAAAGACAGGAATTTAAATTTATAAAGTACGAGATGATTAAATAAAAACAAAATTATTTATAATATTAAATAATTCCAACAAGGATTTAAAGATTAGTTGATCTGAATTTTTTTTTATTTTTATTTTTAAGATGTGGGGTACAATTCAGGATAAGCTACATAAGTGATCATCGAACAGGTGATGTTTGGGCCTCCCATTGATCCTCACATTGTCTGGTTTGGGATCAGGTACCCTTATTGATGTTATGTGTCTCCCACTTTTTCCTCTTGCAGTGTGGAAGGAGTGTAGTACTGGCTATTGCCAATACTACAAGGCTTCATTTTAATGAATCTAAAATGCTATTTAGGCAGTGGGACGGGATTTATTGGGTAATGAATTCATAGACAACTGTATGCGTGTGTGTATGTGAATGTGTGTGCATTAATCAAATAAACCCTTTTGATGAAATATAGTATTAGATTCATTGGTGTCACAAGTTGTGGTTTTTGTTATTATTGGTTCAGTTCAGTTGTGCTAGCTTCTGCCCCTGTAAAGATTTAAATAACTTAAAAGCAGAGAGTTGCAAGAATACATGGAATGGTGAGAAATAATTGAGGTCAGAAAGCTTTCTAAAATTGCAATACGTGTGGAAAATTGTCCACTATGCATTCTCATTTATCTGTGTGAATCTTTTTGTCCTGTTGAACTTTGCCAATAATTATAGAAACTCCTTGCCATTTCTTCCTTTCATTTTATGTTATATTTTCTTTATATTCTTGGAAGTAGATGTTCAATTCACCCCTCGCATGCTGAGCAATCCTAAATTCGGTGATGATGTATTTCTTTCCCATCTTCCCTGAGGGCTTAGTGTTCATGAAATAGAAATGACCAGTGAAAAGTCAGTAAGTGTTATTCCACTTACCTCCCTATTTCTCAAACTTCTCCCAGAGTAAGAAATGATGAGTTCCTGGAACAGTTCTTGTGTCTCCTTCTTATTGTAACTCTCAGTTCCACGGTGAGAATTGTTTGCTCATCTCCCAAGAGGCAATGGTCCACCCAGAATAAATAACACAGACCTAGGATATGAAATAAGAAAGTAGACTATAATGAGTATTGATAAAATATGGAAAGAGGAACTAATGAAAATTCTAGCAGTCAGTATATTTTCTGGCCTGTACATTTGTTTGAGCAGTGAACTTTAACTAATCAGAGTACCAATTTGATTTTTTAAATCTTTGCATTTTCTTTTGCCCTTTGTAAATTGACTTTCAATGATGTACACAAGAATGTGAATGTGAGATGACAGTTCCCACCACCCTTGGCCAGATTCTCACCAGTCTGTTTTTCACTTTGCCTATCTCCGAAAGTATCATGTCCACCCCCATTTTCCTATTCATGCCTCTTTATATCTTCTGCTGCTGTCCTTATCCCTTGCTCAATGTGACTAAAGTATTGAGATTGTAGAAAACAGGGGAAATAGGTAAAGATAACAAAGGCCATCCAATCTAGTTCTTTTATTTTGCGCTCTTTGCATCTCTAAGAAACAAGAATGACATTGTGATTTTATTGTTAAAATAATTGTGACAATAGGGGAAATTTTTTTTTTTTTGAGTTGGAGTCTCACTCTGTCACCCAGACTGGAGTATAGTGGTCACTCCCGGCTACTGCAGCCTCGACCTGCTGGGCTCCGGCGATCCTTCCGCCTCAGCCTTCTGAGTAGCTGGAACTACAGGCGCACGCTACCACGCCCGGCTAATTTTTTGATTTATTGTAGAGATGGGGTCTCACCAAGTTGCCCAGGTGGGTCTCGAACCCACGGACTTAGGCAATCCACTCACCTCAGCCTCCCAAAGCGTGGGATTACAGACTGAGCCACCGAGACCGGCTCGGGAAATTTTTAATGAAGTTAAAAAATATTACAGAAGTAGGTTAACACATCTTCAAACATATAATTATACATAGAAAACTTCAGAGCCTTTTTTTATCATGAAATACTTCAAGCGAATGAGAAAATTTTGAAGAATAAGATAACAAATACCAGTGTGCCCACTACCCAGCATTGTAAAATTTAAACATTTTTCCATATGTGTTTGCCTTTCATAAGAAATAAAATTTAATTAGGATTTTTGAGAAAACCCGATAATCTCTTCCTCACCTGAGGTAAGGCCAACTGAGGAATGACAAAGAATCAGAATGGAGCACAGCTGATAAAAGAAATTTCTGCTATTGAACCCAAGTCTAGGCTGACTTACTCTCAGCACCAGCTGAGAGTCTGATACTGGAGGAACAGAGCAAAGCATTTTCTTTGTGGCAGGCTAGGAGAAATTAGAAAGAGACATAAGAAAGAGTCTAACAGAAAATGATAAAGAAAGACTGGACTACTCATATAGTTTATCCTTTCAGACTCACCAATCAGTGAAGCATGAAAGGAAGGCAGGTTTAGAAATAGAAATAGCACTTTCCACATGGAAGGAAATGTCAGGAGTGGGAAGTAAGCATTTTCCCCTAAAATACATATAGAGTTAAAGCTACATTTTAATTTCTTTTTAGGTCCTATTCTTTTCCTTCCACTTCTCTCAGTTCACAGATAACCTCTACCCTGAATTTTAAAATTCTTGTCTATAACAAGTACTTAGTAGTGTTGTGATACTAAGTTATCAGAATGCTTCCATTTAAGGGAAATGTTGGCTACCAGTTCTCGGGGATATTGACTATAACATCTGTATTTACTTCAATTTCAAGATACTCTGGCAGCCTAATGGAAAGAATGTAAAAGATGATGCTACTAGATAGAAATAGCTTGGACCCAAAATGCTGCTGCTCAACTAATGTTCTAAGTGCTAAAAGATCATCATGATCTTAGCAACAGCAATTATAGCTAAGAAAACAAAGTTTAGAGTTATCTCAAAACAGAAAAGAAAGCATCAAAAAGTTATCTCTTTCCTCTGAAAAGAAAACAAGCATTCTACTGACCCTTGCCTTCTGAAATATTTCAACATTCCAGGCTACCGAGACATTTCTTCATCTCTTATAAACAAATCCCTCTAAATACTTTCTGATTTATTTTCCAAATGTTTCCAGGTGAATAACAAGTTATATTCGTTTGGCTTATTCTTTTCTCTTAACAAACTGGACACATTTTAAGTTGAGCAGAATTACAAAAAGCTTCTGAATGAACGGAATGTTTGGTAGTGAATGATATAATGGAAAATCACTATAATAAGTAGCTTGGAAGAGAGAAAAATTATACAGATTCATTTTAGCTTAAGAGCAATGTATTATTAGGGGCAACACTGAAGCACCCAGAACAATATCCTATTATATAGTAAGGAAAATCAGTAATGGCATATCTGGAATATAAAATTTCTAGTTAAAGCTACTAGGTGACTCTAGGATGAACAACTGTTTTCTTACAGATTTTGTTTTGGTTGGGGTATACAGTGAGAGTTTGCACAATGTTTTACTTTGTTAGTTAGCTTCATGAAGGCTTTAATTTATTAATGTCAATGATTGACCACTTGTGTGTTAAACCAGAAAGTGTTTAGATAATTATATTCTATCCAAAAAGGAATGTTATAAGTATGTATGCTTTGCCTCCTACTTCTGAACAATATAGAAAAATTTTTAAAAATGGAGGTCAAGACAAGCTAAATCTAACAGCCATTTGGCATCTACAGAAAAATAAAATAATAGATAGACCTTGTTTTATGTGTTGATTGTGTCCTTTAAACCTTGCAGTAAAATTACTTCATCTTTGAAAGAATGTTGTAGCTGACTTAAATTGCCAGTAATTATTTTCCATTCTAAATAGTCACAACATAATTTATTTTTTTCATATGTTGGATTGTCATTAAGTGAGGAATATATGTCATATGTTTAAGTGATACTATATTACATATGAATGGTCACATTTTTTAAAAAGCTTTAGACTTCTACTTCTCAAATTTCAACAAGCTAAATAAAATACATTGAGATAATGTATCTTTGAAGATGTTATGGTTATTCCTTTTCATTCATTTATATTTTATTTTTGTTACATCTAAGTGTGTTTTCACGAAACAGTTTTAGCTCCAAACTGCAAATTACACAATTAGGGAAAGAGAGAATGGCTTTTGACTCTTCGTGTACTATTTGGACATTAAGAAACTAGATAATCTTTTTTTCATATTCTTGGGATGTGACTAGTTCAATCTCAGGGTCAAATCTTCCCCAACTATGTACTCTGTCCATTGATGCCTTCAAGGAAAAAATCAGATTCTTCTCAATGAATTGTATTAATTTTTATATAATGATTTCTCAGTGATATATGTGAACCCGCATCACATTACCAGTCCTAAGGTTGTTTTTGTTCGTGTACACAACAGGCAGTTTCATGGGGTCAGAAAAACAAAGAGATAGTATAAAAGGTTAAAGAAATAATTTTCAAATTCCTAATTTCCATTGGGATCATTAAACATATAAATAAACAAAGGAAAAAAGAAGCAGGATACTGTCCCCAGTGAAGCAATGAAAGTACTTAAAGTCATAACTCTGTCTCCCATTAACCCACATGCTTGGACATGTGTGTGGCCTTCAAAAACCCACATCCAAGTCATCCAGAAAAAGTAGCCTATTAGATGGTGTAGAAGAGTCAACAATGGACTCTTTTAGTGCCGGGAATTTGAAATTGCCAGTTAAGGCTACTTGGTAAATTGAAAATCACTTGTTGTATGGTAAATACTACCTCTTTACTTTCCTGACCCTCAAAAGTACCTAGTATGCATATCAACAAAAACAGCCTAACGACTGGCAATGTCTCACTGTCTTATATATCTCACTGAGAAGAAATTATATTTCAATTAGTAAACTTCATTGAAAAGATTCCATTAGCAAAGGTACCACCTTTAATTCAGGTTCTTTTACATGCAAACAGAACCAATATCATATTTCTGGGTAAATACTCGAATAGGATGCCACCCTGCTTTGTTTTCAAGTGTAATATGGCTTTTTGTATGCAGTGCTCCATGCTGAGCAGTCACAGAAATTAATGAGTTCAGCGCTCAGGATGCCAGGGCAGCTGGACAACAGAATTCTGCACTCATGTGGCGTGCACAAACACACGAGTTGTGTTTCCCACAGTGGGGTCCAGGCACCCCTGAGGTTCTGCAGCTTTTTTATCCTGTAAAACACAGATCCAGAAGATGATGCTGACAGGGTGGAGGGGTTGGGTTCTGAGACTGTATAAGAATTTCAGAGATCAAGAGTAGATCTGAGAGGAGCTGGCAAAGCAGGCAATTTGTGGTGGGAGGATATGGAGAAAGAGCAGATGTCTGTAGATACTACAAAGGAAAACAAACATTACGAAAGAACAAACTTATGTAGAAAATTTTAAAGGGGGATTTTTTAACAAAGGATGTCTGGGAAACACTCTATTGGAGTTTAGTATCCTGGATAGTACTTACAAAAGGGGACAAGTTCTTACAGCCAGAATGATCTTTACACTAAACGTTTGTTTTTTTCTATGTATTCCATCCTATTCCATTTAACAAGCTTGTATTAAACAGCTACTACATGCCAAGAATTATGCTTCCTTGCCTCCTTTCCACCAACCTTATACAGATACACTTTCACTTTGAAGTTCAAATACCATTTATTAACTGGAGGGCCACAGGACGTTAGCACTAAACACCAAAACAATTTGCTCACTACAGCAAGCTGAAGTTAAAAAGCAGCTTCTCGGGATGAATCTTGGAAAACGCTTGAATACTGAGATGTTTATTTGGATTGGCTTTTCTGGACTTGCTGGTGGAGATAGATATCTTGCTGACATATTACATCATTTCTGATGAAACAACTTTGGTGAGATTTATTGAGCCAGATTCTCTTGTTGCATCAACTGTATAGGGAAGTTCCAGTTGTTTAAAGGAGACAACTGAGTTGGATATGTAATCTTTTATAGCAAATATAGATTCCTTGTATTTGCAAATGCTTGTGTTGATTCTGTACACTTTGATGAAGACTCTATTATTGTTTGTCTTATTTAAATTCTCTTTATTTCCCACATCTTTACTACTAAAGATCTTTGGCTCCTCCTCAAGATTATGGTGCTGTAAAAATAATCATTTCAGATTTCAAGTCAACTAGAATGATGTAGTGCTATAGAGTTTTTGGACACATCAGTTACACTCTGCGTCAAATTTTTTGAGTTAGGGTCTTACTTTCTCACCCAGGCTGGAGTGCGGTGGCACGATCACAGGTTACTACAGCCTTGGCCATTGGTACTCAGGTGACCCTTCCACCTCAGCCTCCTGAGTAGCTGGAACTACAGGTGTGTATTGGCACACTCGACTAATTTTTTTATTTTATTTTATTTTTTTGTAGAGACAAGGTCTGGCTATTCTCACCTCAACCTCCCAAAGTGCTGGGATTACGCATGAGCCATTGTGCCCAGACAAATTTTATCTTTTAAAACCATGTACATCCAAATTGTGATCCAATTCACTTAGCTTATTAAGAGTAATTAAACTAATAAAATTTCAGATCCATAGAAGCTAATATTATAAAAAAGTTTTGTTTATATTAAGAAAAAGGAGCTCCAACTTTCACCAACTCTTATTATTAAAATACTTTTCTCCCTACCCCCAAAATTGCCTCAACATTAAATATAGTCTGGGTACAGTGGCTCACGCCTGTAATCCCAGAACTTTGGGAAAGCGGAGGTGAGAGGATTACCTGAGCCTAGGGGTTCAAGATCAGTATGGACAACATGGTGAGACCTTGTCTCTACAATAATTCAAAAAATTAGCTGGGCATAGTGGCACATACCTGTAGTTCTAGCTACTTGGAAGGCCAAGACAGAAGGACTATCTGAGCCCAGCACGTGGAAGTTGCAGTAGCCATGTTCACTGCACTTCAGCCTGGACAACAGAGTGAGATTCTGACCAAAAAAAGAAAGAATATATATATATATCTTTTGTCTCCTTAAAGAAGATATATATATATCTTTTGTCTCCTTAAATTATATATATATATATATATGTATGTATAATTTAAGGAGACAAAAGATATGTGTAGTTACAGAAAATATGCCTAATGTTTCACATTATTAATTAGAGTGAGCATATATGATTTTAGGAGTTTGTGGTATACAAACAGGGGTGAATGAACTCTTTTCATCAGGGGTGAATGAACTCTTTGGCACAAGATGTGGCAAAAAAAATGTAAGAGTTACCCAGGATGTACCAGGGCTCATATTTAGGGAGTGTATGCACATCTGTAGCTCTGCATCATGGCGATCACACTGTGCAGGTGTGCTCTCTGATTCTCTGGTGGTTCAGGTCTGTGACTTCATTAGTATGGCCTTAATATATGAGAAGGAGTCACTGCAGGGTCACCCTGTCCTTGTAATAGACTTGCAGCCCTTGAAGTAGGCTAGAGGGGAGTAGATTGTCATTGGAGTGAAAGAAGACCCAAACTGTTGTTGGCTCAGATCCTGAGTGATATCATAAATGGGCTTCACATCCTGAGGAACTAAGATAAGAATCTAAGGGATCTAACTGCAAGGACAGGTGTCATCTGCACTCTCCCTCCTTGACTAGCTCTTCCAATTCAAAGGCCTGACACTCTCAACATCGATTTTCTTTATGTATGTCATTGCAGCCAAGTTTAGAAACAGGAAATGTGCCATGGAAATGAGTCAATGAGCCCACTGCCCCATCCCCACTGTCACACATCTGTATCACTTTTCAAGATACAAATAGTCATCAAAATGAGGGAAAATTCCTCTTCTGAAAGAAAACTCAACTGCCAGATGGTAAATTGGCTCTTTGGGTTCTACCTATGGGATCAGTTAGCTCATATATTGAGCATTCCCCATTGTTACATGCATAATTTGTATTTCTCACAGCATGCAATATCTGACAATTATTGTAAGCTCATTTTAAATATAATAAACGGAGGCTTGGCCGGGCACAGTGGCTCAAGCCTGTAATCCCAGCACTTTGGGAGGCTGAGGTGAGAGGATTGCCTGAGCCCTGAGGTTTGAGACCAGCCTGGGCAACTTGGTGAGACCTCATATCTACAATATATCAAAAAATTCGCCTGGTGTGGTAGCTCACGCCTGTAGTTCTAGCTACTTGGAAGGCTGAGGTGGAAGGACCGCCTGAGCCCAGTAGGTCAATGCTGGGGTGGCCATGAGCATGCCACTGCACTCCAGTCTGGGCGACAGAGTGAGATTCTGACTCAAAAATAAACATAAAAAATAAAATGAGGTTCGTAGAGGTTAAATCACTTGTTTTTTTTTTTTTTCAGTGAGGTTGTAAGCTCTGGGAGAGGAGGAGCAACATTTTTTTATGACTGTATTTCCAGGGCCTAGCATATATTTAACTCAGAGTAAAATTTTGCTTACATTTATGGAATAGTCAAATATATTAATGATTGAATAAATAATACAGGTGAAAGGACTAGGTTTAAACTTTGGTTCATATAGCTTCAAAGATCACCATTTTTCTTTTTCTTTTTTTTTTTTTTTGAGTTGGAGTCTCACTGTCGCCCAGACTGGAGTGCAGTGGCCGCTCCCAGCCACTGCAACCTCGACCTGCTGGGCTCCGGCGATCCTTCCGCCTCAGCCTTCCAAGTAGCCAGAATTACAGGTGCGCGCTACCACGCCCGGCTGATTTTTTTTATTTTTTATTGTAGAAATGAGGTCTCGCCAAGTTGCCCAGGCAGGTCTCGAACCCACGGGCTCAGGCAATCCACTCACCTCAGCCTCCCAAAGCGCTGGGATTACAGGCTGAGCCACCGAGCCCGGCTAGGATCACCATTTTTCTATGCCACCAAGGAATTTGCTCTAAAAACCATTTATTAACCGTAAAAGCACAACTATTATTATCTCCTATCTTAATGCTATGTCATCATTTCACTCTATATTAAAAATAATAAAAATGTTAATTGCATGATTTCTCCTATTTCTAGATTGGATAAACATGTGTAGGGAGTTACTGAAAGAAAGCAATAGCATTATAGTATGTATCCCTTGTCACCATTTATTTGATACCCTCTTACCTTGGAATTGACAGTGTTTAGAATTCCATTAGCTGTTAAATACTCCCATGTGTGTGAATATAACTAGATCAGGATTTCTGGGTCACCTGGACAAAGACAGACTTTCTGCATCAAGAAGCAAACAACCAAGCAGGTTGCAATGCCTTTTCTTGGAACTCAAGGATATATGGAGGAAGGTTGAAGGCCTTCTTTCAACTAGAGTCAGTGCTCTTTGGAGATGCTCTGATTCTGCCACTTTCATTCAGCTTTTTCTGCCAGTCTTACTGTCAAATATTCCAAAACTACAAGATATTAAGAGCTATCATGAGCCATTTGAGCGCTGTTTAGACCTGAGTTACTATTAACATTTTTTTAATTGGGTCAACTCAATAGCACTTTAGTTGCAAAAAGTTTATGATTTGCCTTCTACAAAAATGATACCTGCACATGCATATTTATTGCAGCACTATTTACAATCACAAAAACATGAAACCAACTGTGGTGCCCATTGAAACTGGACTGGATTTTTAAAAATGTGGTACATATACACTATGAAATATGCAGCCATAAAGAAGAATAAAATTATGGACTTTGCAGCAACTTGGATGGATTTAGTCTATAATACTCAGTGATGTATCACAGAATCTAAGAATTGAGTACCATATGTTCTCACTCATAAGCAGACCCTGAACATTTACCATAATACTATAAGAAAGGGATTGGCAGTAGCCAGAAACTGCCAGGGGAGGGAGGGAAACGCTACATCAATAAGGGTACCTGATCTCAAACCAGGTGAAGTGAAGACCAAAGGGAGGCCCAAACTTTACCTGTACGATGACCACTTATATACCTAATTCTGAATTGGCCCCCACATCTTTAAAATTAAAAAAAAAACATTAAAAAGTTTATAATCTGAACTCAGAAGACAAATGTTGAAGTTCTCCCTTTGCCATTAATGCAACCTAGACTTAGACAAATCGCTCAACCTCTCTGAGCTTCAGTTTCCTGATATAAAAAAAGAAGGGAATGTCTGCTGGCCTGCCTAACCTCCACAGACTATTGAATATCTTAATACCATTATTTGTATGAAAATGTTTATAAGCAAAAAACACTACAGAACTATAGTTTGCTTCTCCCTCTCATTTAGCTTTCTTGTGCATCAAATTTCATCCTAGGATAAAGAAATTGCATGAAATTATTTATTTTACAAGAGATATTTAACACCAAAAACCTCATCTTTCTCTTCAGTTTTAAAACCTTAGGTATAAGCCGGGCTCGGTGGCTCAGCCTGTAATCCCGCGCCTTGGGAGGCTGAGGTGAGTGGATTGCCTGAGCCCGCGGGTTCAAGACCCACCTGGGCTGGCGAAACCTCATCTCTACAACAAATCAAAAAAATTAGCCGGGCGTGGTAGCGCGCGCCTGTAGTTCCAGCTACTCGGAAGGCTGAGGCGGAAGGATCGCCGGAGCCCAGCAGGTCGAGGCTGCGGTGGCCGGGAGCGGCC
>CAUYQG010225679.1:0-10277 GCA_963574415.1 Tarsius wallacei | reverse complement strand
TGGTTTGCAAGTAGGTGGGGTTTGGGCCTCCATCCAGACTATACTTCACCTGGTTTAGGACTCAGTACCCTTAGTGAAGTTATGTGACTCCCCCACCCCAACTCTCCTCTGGCAGTGTCCCACTACTGCTGATCTTCTAGTCTTATAATAAGTGAACAGGACCTACTTATAAGTGAGAACATAGGTATACATTCGTATACCTAACCCTGAATTGTACCCCACATCTTTATAATAAATAAAAAGAGGTATTTAGTGGAGATGGAGCCAAAGTACCACTGTGAACCAGGGTGGTTCCCAGGCACAGCTAGATCACTGGGAGTTCATCTACCTTGCAAACTCAGGAGCTGCTTACTTGTAGATGGGACCGGTGGTCCCAGGGTTATCAAAGATGGAGAGGGGCTGGGGCAGCTGAGAAGTTAGATGGAGAAGGATTGGTAACTGTATCTCTACTCAGAGTTTATCTAAGGGAGAAAAAGAGAACTTTACTCACGATCCTGCTAACAGTCTTCTCTCCTGCTGCCTAGCAGGATTCTGGCCATGACTCCCTTGTTTCCTTTCTATCACTTTTAAGTTCCCTAAACCCAGACAGTGAACTCAAGCCGTCACCCAATTCTTGGCTGGCAACAAAGACTCTACTCACGGGCCTTAAGCCACGTCGGTTCCCAATTTCCCAAGGATGAGCAGACTCTTGAAGCTCCCTGCGAGGTGAGTGGAATGTCCTTTAGCGGTCCCCACCAACTTGACAAAAGCAAAATTCCTTGTCTGCAGGCCCCCAAAACCTCATGCACCCCCACCACATATTGGACCTTGCCATCCCTCTAGAGGTATCCATCCTTTTCATTCTCTTGGTGCCAATGAGTGGGTAACATGACCATACAGAGGGGGCAGCGTTTAGGAAGAGAACCCAAACCCCTTACACACAGACCTCCATGCCTACATCTTTACCCGGCACTAAGAAAAATACTCAGCAGCAGATTGAACTCCGTGTCCATGGCAACCCCACACAAAGATGCTGATTGGCCTTGCCACAGAAGCACCCTTAAAATGTGGGGAATAGAATACACTGGGTCCAAGACTACAGAGGCTAAGAATAAGATGCAGTTGTTCTATAAAACTGGGGAGCAGGGTCTAGGTGAAGAGAATGGACCAGCATCAAAGACCCCAGGGTCATCACCTCAGGGCAGAGATAATCTCCCCAGTTTTGTGTTTGGTCCAGGTTTTTATATCCAATGGACAGCCACCTTCGTCTTGATCCTGAGGAAACAGGCAAAATAGAGTGTTTGTTCACCTTTTTCAGATGGAGAAAATGACAACAGGGCTCCAAGTTTAGGGAAGATGTTAAATCTGTACTAAAACAGGTAAGGTCCATAGCCATCATGACTTAAGGAAGTTTTCACTGAGTCAAGCTATCCCTTCATAGGAATGAAATAAAATGATTATGTCATTGTTAGTTAAAAATACACTCACATTCCTAGTTGAGTAAGCATTAAAAAAATAAACTGCCTTAACAAAAGAGAGAAACCTTCAACAATGAAGACAAAGCATCGCAAATGTCTGGGTTGAGATGACAGTGTCAAAATTGCATCCAGGAGTGAAAGACTGTTTACCTGTCTTCCTTTATTCATGATCTGATTCATGGTCACAGTTCGAAGGCATGTGGGGGAAAACTAATCACCTGTTTTCTCATATTTCTGTAAAGCAATGTGCAAGGTACAGAATATAAATCAGATAAGGCCATTGAATTCAGTGTCAGGATTTTGACCTTAAGACCCAGTCAGAAAAAATTGAGTCACTTGGAATAGTGACTACTCACAAAATACAAATAAGCTCTTGAAAAAAAACATAGTTTTGAGTTTGTGGTTGATAGAGTATTAAAAATAAACCCCATTGATATGGCACATACAGAGTAGTACCTGAGGTGAGAAATGGTGTTTGTGGACATCTGGGTGAAAAGTGAAATGGGATATGTAGCCAGTGCTCATAAAATATTATTGATGATACCTTTATGTCATCAGCACACCATGAGCTGGACAGTCAAATTATCTTCTTGGGCAACACTCACTGGTACAACCACTGTTCCACAGATCATGAGGGTAGCCCCCAAGAATTATCTTCCCACAGAGTGGACACTGCATTCCCTTGAGACCCACATATGGCCAAGCCATTTGCAGAGAATTGGTGACAGTGCATGGGAGATTGCAACTAAAATCTTCAGCATGGTTCTGGATGAGCTCCAAGTGAATCTTGGCACTCCTTGTCCACACTTCTCCATTCTCTCTGACTGGGAAGCCGGCCTTTATGGGCTGTTTTACATTGTTGCTAGTCCATTGCCCTCCACTTGGTCTGAGCAAATTTGGAGGTCACAGTGGGAAGAATGAAGGTGGGAGAGAATACAGTTAATGTGTTGAGGCCCTGTGTACACTGTCAGCTAGAGTTGGACTTAGCTGTGTCAGGTTTATCCTAAAGTGCTTCATAATTATTTATGCTACCATAAATAAGACTGCCTAAACATTTGAGCCCATAAATTCTCACTTATTATGTTTCATTTTCACTCGGGTCAAAATAATGTCTAATTGCCATTGGCCTGTCAACTTTCAAGCATGTCTTAATTGCAATGGTTTTATTGACTTGGCACCTGTTTAGGGATGGCCTGAGGTCTTTTGTTGTTTATTTCCAACAGAATCCCTTGATGGTCAGACTATTCGCTAGTATGACTGCAGTGCTTTCAAGTGTATGAAAGCCTTGTTTGATGAACCACAAGATGGTCACTATCTAGGCAAATATATTCTGACGTATTGAATAATACATGTCTAAATTTGGTGGATTTAAAAAAAATTTTTTAATTTTAAAGACGTAGGATACAATTCAGTTAGGTTCATTATTCAGGTACCCTTGTTGATGAAGTGTGTGCCCCCTCTCCCCTGGCAGATTCCCACTACTGCCAATCCTTTTCTCTTCTTTTCTTTTCTTTTTTTTTTGAATTGGAGTCTCACTCTGTCACCCAGGCTGGACTGCAGTGGCTGCTCCCGGCCACCGCAGCCTCGACCTGCTGGGCTCCAGCGATCCTTCCGCCTCAGCCTTCCACGTAGCTGGAATTATAGGTGCGCATTACCATGCCCGGCTAATTTTTTGATTTATTGTAGAAATGAGGTCTCGCTTGCCCAGGTGGGTCTCGAACCCGCAGCTCAGGCAATCCACTCACCTCGGCCTCCCAAGGTGTGGGATTACAGGCTGAGCCACCAAGCCTGGCTATCCAATCCTTTTCTTATAGTATTATGATAATTGTTCAAGGTCCGCTTATGAGTGAGAACATGTGATACTTAATTCTTTGTTTCTGTGATACATCACTCAGTATTATAGACCATCCAGGTTGCTGTGAAGTTCTTTTTTTTTTTTTTTTGAGTTGGAATCTCACTCCGTCACCAAGGCTGCAGTGCAGTGGCAAGCTCACTGGCCAGCCCAGCGTCGACCTGCTGGGCTCCGGCAATTCTTTCACCTCAACCTTCCAAGTAGCCAGAACTACAGGCACATGCTACCAGGACGGCTAATTTTTTATTTATTGTAGAGACAAGGTCTCGCCAAGTTACCCAGTCTGGTCTCAAACCCTTGGGCTTGGGCAATCCACTCGCCTCGGCCTCCCAAATTGCTGGGATTATAGGCTGAGCCACCGAACCTGGTTAATTTGGTGGTTTTCAATGGAATAGTCTCTAAAAGTGAACAAACTACATATGGCGAGAAAATAAAGGAAACTTAACTACATGACTGGCTATATCTTGTTAATGGATTTAAAGACTTCATGCAGGTGAGATGCCAAGTCTCCCCCAAAACGATCTATAGATTCAGTGCTAACACAATCAAAAGTCTCGCCAGGCTTTAAAATATCTGAGGGGAGGAATTGACAAGATGATTCTCAAATGCACATGCACACACAATGAAATATATTAGTAGTTGTGTTTAAATTAAACAAAACCACTCTGAAAAAGACACAACAAAGTCGGAGAGATAGGACTACTTGATATGCCAACAATGCTATGTAGTGAACAGAACACCATGGATACACATCAATGTAAAAAAAAACAAAATCCTTACCAATTGGAAACAAGAAGGAATCCAAGAATTATACACACACACACCGATATGTGCAACAAAGCTGAAAAAGCAACACAGCCATTCAAGATATTCTTTCCAAAAAATGTTGTTGGGTCACCTGGGTAATTAAGTCCTAGCCAATTAATTAACATCTAACCCAGAAGTACCTCAGAAGGAATTGTCAAATTAAATGTAGAACATAAAACTCATAAATTCTCAAGAAAAGAAAACTACCTAGAGATGTGACCTGTGTGTCACGCAAAATCTGCTTATATACAACCACCCAAACACAATCCTGCCAGAACTATGGAATCTCATCCACTTTTAAAACTTCTCTCCAAGAGACCCTTTGAAGAACATGAGAATACAGCCTGTGCACTGAAAGAAAAGCATTGACGCGCATAAATGGCAAGATAGATTGTATCTATATTATGGAAATAACTGTCAAGAGTGGAAAATTTGATTTTTAGAATTTTTTTTTTTTTTTTTGGTTGGAGTCTCACTCTGTCGCCCAAACTGGAGTGCAGTGGCCGCTCCCGGCCACCACAGCCTCAACCTGCTGGGCTCCGGCGATCCTTCCGCCTCAGCCTTCCAAGTAACTGGAACTACAGGCGCGCACTACCACACCCGGCTAATTTTTTGATTTATTGTAGAGATGAGGTCTCACCAAGTTGCCCAGGCGGGTCTTGAACCCACGGGCTCAGGCAATCCACTCACCTCAGCCTCCCAAGGCGTGGGATTACAGGTTGAGCCACCGAGCCCGGCGATTTTTAGAATTTTAAAGACAGAGTAAGTCAGTAGAGATGGAGCCAAGGCACCACTGTGGATAGCAACCAGGGTGTTTCCCAGGCACAGTTAATCTCTGGGAGTTCATCTACCTTGCAAACTGTAGGCCTGCTTAACTGTAGGTGGGACTGGTGGTCTCAGAATCACCAAAGATAGGAAGGGGCTGTGGGCGGCAGGGAAGTGAGATGGAGAAAAGATCGGTAGTTATGCCTCCACTCAGAGTTTACCTAAGGGGAAAAGAGAGACTTTACTCATGATTCTGTTGGCAGTTTCTCTCCTGCTGCCTAGCAGGATTCTGGCCATGGCTCCTTTTTTCCTTTCTTTTCAGTATTCATTTCCTAGAACCCAACCAGTGACCTGAGCCTTCACGCAATTCTTGGCTGGCAACAAGATCCTACTCCCAAGCCCTTAATCTACTTCAGTCCCCAGTTTCCCAAGGATAGGCAGACTCGGGAAGGTCCCTGCCCAGTGAGAGAAATACACCTTTGCAGTTCCCACCCCTAGGGCAAAAGGAGACTTCCTTATCTAGAGGCCCCCTTCAGACCTCCATCTAGCCCCACCACCCATTGCACCATGCCATCTCTCTAAAGATATCCATTCTTTTCATCCTCTTGGTGACAATTAGGAGGCAACATGACCACACAGAGGGAGCAGAGGTTGTGGTGAGGATCCCTTACTCACAGACCTCCAAACCTACATTTTTACCTGACACTCAGAAACAACTCAACAGCAGGGAGAACTCCATGTCCATGGCAACCCAAAACAAAGATGCTGATTGGTCTGACCACAGAAGAACCATTAAATAAGCGGGGAATAGAATGCACTGGGTCCGAGACCACAGAGGCTAAGAAAAATAGACTATTCTCTTTAAAACTGGGGACTAGTTGAGGAACATGGACCTGGATCAAAAACCACAAGGTCATTAACTCAGGGCAGAGACCATCTCCCAGTTTTGTGTTTTGGCCCAGGTTTCGGTATCTAATGGAGTGCCACCTTCTGCATGATTCTGATGAAACAGGTGACAGAGAGAGTTTGGTCACCTTTGTCAGATGAAGAAAATGACTGCAAGCCTCCAAGTTTGGGAAGATATTAAATTTGTACTAAAATGGGCAAGGTCAATAGTTATCATGACCTAAGGAAATTTTCGAGTCCAGCTATCATTTCATAGGACTGAAAAAAATGATTATACATCATTGACAGTTAGAAATACACTCATATGCCTGGTTGAGAAAGAAAAGTTGAAAAAAATGCCTTAACAAAAAAGAAACCTTCAAAAAAGAAGAGAAAGCATCACACATGTCTAAGTTGTGTTGACATCAAAATGGCCTCAGGGAGAGAAAGAGTGTTTACCTGTTTTCCTTTATTTGTGATCTGATGCTGAGTTACGTGGTCATGGTGTAAAGGCATGTGGGGGAAAACTAAACACCTGATTGTTAATATTTCTGTAAAACAATGTGCAAGGTGCAAGAGAATGAGTCAGATAAGGCCATTGAATTCAGTGTTAGGTTTTTGAACTTAAGACCCAATCAGAAGAAACAAACAGTCGCTTGGGATAGGGACTACTTACAAAATAGAAGTAAGTTATTGAGGAACAAAACAGTTGTTTTGGGGGGTTGATAGAGTATTAAAAAATAAACCCCTTTGATATGGCACATACAGGGTAGTAGCACAGGCAAGAAGTAGTGTTAATGGAGATCTTCTTGGTGAAAAGTGCAGTGGGATGTGTTGACAGTGCTAATGAAAAATTATCGATGATAATTTTGCCTTCATCCGCACACCATGAGCTGGACAGCCAAGTTATCTTCTTGGACAACACTCACTGGTACAACCACTGTGTTCTACAGATCATGATGGTGGCCCCCAAGCATTCTCTTCCCACAGAGTGGACACTGCATTCACTTGTGACCCACATACATCCAAGTCATCTGCAGGGAATTGCTGACCAGGCATGGGGGGCTGCAAAAGAAGGCTTCAGCACTATTCTTGATTGCCTCACGTGCAGCTCAGTCTTTATGGACTTTTCCACATTCTCACTTCCCTTTGCTTTCCCTTGGGTTTTGCAAACTGGGAGGCGCCCATGGAAAGAGTGACTGTGGAAGATAGTACAGTCGATGTGTTGAGGCCCTGTGCATACTGTCAGCTACAGTTGGACTGTAGTGCAAAGTGCTTCATAATTTTTTGATGCTGTCATAAATAGGACTGTCTTAACGTTTGATCCCATAAATGCTCACTTGTTGCATTTCATTTTCATCAGATCAAAATAATATCTAATTGCCGTTGGCCAGTCATCTTTGAACCACGTATTAATTGCAAGGCTTTTGTTTCCTTGGCATGTGTTTAGGGACGACCCAGAGATCTTTTGATGTTGATTTCCAATGGAATCCCATAGTGGTCAGGCTATACCCCTGGTATGACTGCAGTGCTTTCAAGTGTATGAAAGCCTTGTTTGATGACCCACAAGATGGTCTATATTATGACGAATATTTCAGGGGTCTTGAAAAATACGTGTCTGCATTTGGCGTTTTTTGGTTTTTTTTTACTTTTAATTTTTTATTTTAAAGATGTGGGGTACAATTCAGGGCTAGATATACAAATGTTCATTATGCAGGTAACCCTGTTGATGAGGTGTGCCCCCGCTTCCCCAGGCAGATTCCCACTACTGCCAATCCCATCTTTCTGCCTCCCCCCCCCCCCGCCCCCAGCCCCATGACCCCCTGCAGTTTCCCGCTACTGCCAATCCTTTTCTTATAGTACTAGGATAGTTGTTCAAGGTCCCCTTATGAGTGAGAACATGTGAAACTCAGTTCTTTGTTTCTGTGAAAGATCACTCAGGATTATAGACTCTAATTCCATCCAGTTTGCTATGCAGTTCAAGATTTTGTTATTCTTTATGGTTGCGTAATATTCCATCATGTATGTGTACCACATTTTTTTAATCCAGTACTCTTTGGATGGGCAGCATGGTTGCTTCCATGCTCTTGCTATTGTGAACAATGCAGCAATAAACATCCATGTGCAGGTATTTTTTTTATAGAGTGATTTGAGTTCTTCCAGGTATATTCCCAGTAGGGGGATTGCAGGGTCACATGGAAGGTCAATTTTTAGATCTTTTAGGAATTGCCACACTGTTTGCCACAGAGGCTGTACTAGTTTACACTCCCACCAACAGTATAGAAGTGGTCCCTCTTCACCACATCCTCTCCAGCATCTGTTATTTTTTGAGATATTGATGATGGCCGTCCTGGCTGGAGTTAGGTGGTATCTCAGTGTAGTTTTAATGTGCATTTCTTTGATGACTAGTGAAGCTGAGCAATTTTTCATGTAACTGTTGGCTGCTTGTATGTCTTCTTTTGAGAACTGTCTGTCCATATCTTTTGCCCACTTTGTAATGGGCTGTTTGTTTTTTTCTTTTCAGCATGTCTGGGTTCCTTGTAGATCCTAGATGTTAGGTCTTTGTCAGACTTACAGTTGGCAAATATTTTTTACCAGTCAGTGGGCTGTCTTCCTGCTTTCTTGATGGTTTCTTTGGCTTTGCAGAAGCTTGTCAGTTTGATGAGGTCCCACTTGTCTATCTTATTTCGTATGGCAAGGGAACTTGTGGTTTTGATTAGGAATTGGTTGCTAGTTCCAATTTCCATAAGGGTGTCTCCTGCACTTTCTAAGGTTCTTATAGTTTGAGGCTTATGTTTAGGTCTTTGATCCATTTAGAGTTGATTTTTGTGTATGGTGATAGGTAGGGGTCTTATTTTAATCTTCTGCATGTGGTCAGCCAGTTTTCCCAGCACCAATCACTGAATAGGTTCTCCTCTCCCCAGTCGTTGGTGTGGGGAGGCTTTGTTGAAGATGAGTTGGTTGAGAAAATGAGGTTTTGCTTCTGGAATCTCTAGCCTGTTCCATTGGTCTATATTCCTGTTCTTGTACCAATACCAGGCTGTTTGGATTATTGTAGCTTTATAATAAAACTTCAAGTCTGGGAATGTGATACCTCCTGCTTTTTTTTCTTATTTTTTTGCTGAGGATTGTTTTGGCAATTCATGGTCATTTATGTTTCTATATGAATTCCTGTATTGTCATTTCCAGGTCTGAGAAGAATGCTGCTGGTAATTTAATGGGTATTGCAATAAATCTGTAGATTGCTTTGGGTAGGATGGACATCTTCACAAGGTTGACTCTTCCAATCCATGAGCATGGAATATTTTTCTGTTTGTTTGTGTAATCTTTGATTTCTTTGAGCAGTGTTTTGTAGTTTTTATTGTGAAGGTCTTTCATGTCTCTGGTTAGGAGATGTCAAGGTATTTGATTTTTTTTTCTGGCTATTGTGAATGGGATTGTGCTTTTTATTTGGGTTTGTGTTTGTTTGTTTTTGGTGTATAGAAATGTGATTGTCTTTTGATTTTATACCCTGAGACTTTGCCATAGTCCTTTATCAGTGCAAGGAGGTTTTTCATAGATTCTCTTGGGTTTTTGAGGTATAGCATCATGTCATCTACAAAGAGGGATAACTTGACTTCCTCTTTTCCGATTTGGATAGTCCTGATCTCATTCTCTTGTCTGATTACTCTAGCTAGAAATTCCAAAACTATGTTGAAAAGTGGGCATCCTTGTCTTGTTCCAGTTCAGGGGAAATGGTTCCAATTTCTGTCGCTTTAGCAGTATGGTGACTGTGGGTTTCTCATAGATGGCTCTTACTATTTTGAGGTATGTTCCATCCATGCCTAGATGTTCGAGGATTTTTATCAAGAAGGGATGCTAGATTTTATCAAAAGCTTTTTCTGTGTCTAATGATATAATCATGTGGTTTTTATTTTTACATCTGTTGATGTATTAATTACATTTATGGTCTTATGAATGTTGAATCAGGCCTGCATCCAGGGGATGGAACCTATTTGGTCATGGTGGATGATTTTTGAGATGTGTTGTTGAATCTGATTTGCTAGGATCTTGTTGAGAATTTTAGCATATATGTTCATCAAGGATATTGGCCTGTATGTTTCTTTCTTTGTTGGATCTTTACCTGGTTTGGGTATCGATGTGATGTTACCTTTGTCAAATGATTTGGGGAGATTTTCATCTCTCTCAATTGCCTAGAATACTTTCAATAAGATTGGTATCAGTTCCTCCTTGCATGTTTTGTAGAATTCTGCTGGAAAGCCATCTGGTCCAGGACTTTTTTTTGTAGGTAGTTTTCTTATGACATAGCCAATTTCCTGGATTGTAATTGGTCTATTTAGGATCTCGATTTCTTCTTGTTTCAACTTGGGGAGGTTGTGTGATGTCAGAAAATCCTCCATTTCATTTAGATTTTCAAGTTTGTTTCCGTATATGTGTACATAGTAGTTTCTGATAATCTTTTGTATTTCTTCTGGGTCAGTTGTCACTTATTTTTTGCATTTTTGATTGTG
>CAUYQG010225677.1:0-20144 GCA_963574415.1 Tarsius wallacei | reverse complement strand
GTGCCTGGAGACATAAAGTGGCACACTGCATGGGAGTACTAATGCAGAGTGAATGCCAGGCTAGGAGTGGTAAGAGGAGGCACCAGGAGACCACATCAGGGAGTATGCACTTGACCCCTTAGACAGTGGGATCGGAGGGTGTTAGAGAGAAGAGTGATGTGGTCATATTTACGTTTTAGAAAAATAACAGCCTTGTGGCTGGGTGTGGTGACTCATGCCTGTAATCTTAACACTTTGGGAGGCTGAGGCAGGAGGATCACTTGAGCCTAGGGGTTTGAGACCAGCCTGGGCAACATAAAGAGACCTCATCTCTATAAAAAATTTAAAAATGAGCTGGGTGGAGCCTAGGGGTTTGAGACCAGCCTGGGCAACATAAAGAGACCTCATCTCTATAAAAAATTTAAAAATGAGCTGGGTGGAGCAATGCACACCTGTAGTCCCAGCTATTCAGGAAGCTGAGACAGAAAGATCACCTGAGCCCAGGAGTTGGAGACTGCAGTGAGCTGTGATCACACTGCTGCATCCTAGCCTGGGCAACAGGCTGGGCAACTCAAAAAAAAACCCGGCAACACAAAGAACAGATTAGGGTAGACCCCACAGATGACATTTCTGGGAGGCCAGGAGAAAGCAGACGTGAGGGGCAAGAGTCAGGGCTGCTAGAAGAAATATCTAGGAGAGCTTCAGCAAGGTTGCTGGGGCGTGCGGGGGAACAGTGAAAGCTGAGTCCAGGATTCCTGCCTTGGGAACAGAGGGTGGTGGAACCAGCTCTGGGACAGCATGCAGCAGGGGGAGCAGACCTGGGATGGGGAGGAAGAGAGTGGGAATCCAACCAAGGACACGCTGAGGGTGAGGTGCAGGTGGAACACCCGAGTGGAGGCGTCTAGGGGCCGTTTGAATACTGCGGTCTGGGATGAAAAAGTGACAGTGATGTGGCAACTGGGCAGTAAGGTCAGAAGCATGAGCAAGATCCCAGGTGTGGGAAAGGGGGCCATGAGAAGAACATTCTAGAACCCTGAGAAACATCAGTGAGTAGAGACAGAAAGCCAAGCCCACAGAGATAGAACAGGCCGATGTGCTCCACTCGTGATGAGAAGGCCCGCGTCCTGCAGGCCAGGGCACTGCTGCCACTGACAAGTGCCTTCTACCCTCATGGGTAGCCTGAACGGGAAGACTGGTTCCCAGCAGCCTGAAACCAGCATTCAGGAACCAGTGGGAACATCTTCTGAGGTGCTCAGGCCGGCGGCTGGAGGCACACACTCCCACTGCAGGGATCATCTGCCTTGCCAAAGGGCCCGAGGGCTCTGAGCCCAGTCCCCATCCGCCTGTGAAGGGGACTGGTCTTGCAAAGCTTTGGGTCTCAGTTCTCACCCTGCAGCAGCGGCAGCAGCTGAGGGACCTTACAGTGGAGAGTCCCAGGCCCTACCTCGGCCCACCTGAACCAGACTTTCCAGGCGAGAGAATGGGCAGCCATCCAGGCTACAACTTGTTGCTGTTTTCCAGTTGGGCAGTTGCCCACTTTTCAGATGAGGCCCAGAGGGAGAAGTGTCTTGTCCAGGTTAGCCCAGGCCTCTGGAAGCCCAGTCTGTTGCCCTCCTGGAGGATGCTCAGCAGTGGTCTGACAGAAGCTAAGAAAGCAGAAGCTGGAGTGCCTGGAGCATCTGGGAAGAAAAGAGGAAGAGGAAAAGGAGAAGGAGGAGAGATCACGCTCAGCCCTGGGGCTAACAGGACAGGCTCCTCCAGATGGGAAAAGGGAGGGCTGAAAAGAATGTGAACATGTTGAGCCCCAGAGATGCAGGGGGAGCAGCACTGGACTTTAAGATGAGGAGGGTGCTGTCGATGGAGTGCAGCGGAAAGTGCACCCAGGCAAGCTGCCGAGGCAGCTGGGTGGGTGACAGCCCTGGGGGAGAGCATCCCTCCTCTCCCTCCCCAGGAGCTTCTCCAGCCTGCTCCTCCTGAGGCTCAGAACACGCCCTTGATAGTGTCCTCTGAAGGGGCCAGATTCGGGCACTGGAATGGGGGTGGCCATGCATGTCCTGGAGTTGGAGGCTCAGCAGAGGATCTGGGAGTGGGAGAGGAAAGCAGGTATAAGCACATGTCAGGGCAACTGGGGAGCCGTGGGCTGTGCTGTGTGCAACGGCCCTTGTGCATGAGCGTGAGGACATTTGCAATTGCTAGTGTGCTGGGTCAGCTTGTGCTGCACGAGACAAAACCTTGTGTGTAAGAACAGGACATGTGTGAGATAAAGTCTGGTCCCAAAGGTGGGTGCACGGCATCCCCTGCTGTAGCCCCTGGGGCATGCTGGGAGCAGACTGGGCCCCTGTGACACACATCCTGCCGAAGCCCCTCACCAGGCCTTGGATGCAGGGGGCTAAAAATCTCATTGTGCAGATTAGGAAACCGAGGCTCAGAGACCATTAACTCCCTGCCCAGGGCACTCAGGTAATGAAGGAATAGGGACTCACACCCCTCACTCTCCAAGCCTTGTTGTTGTGACCCCCAAAGTCATCGTGCTTCCTGTGCCCAGAGAGGCACATCCGTTATCCCCTCCACACATGCCACACCCCTCATCCTGATAGGACTCAGCCCTCTCCTCTGGGCAGATTTCCTGGATCCCTGAGACCAAGGGAGGACCTCCCATTCCCACGTCATAGCACTTGATCTCCAGGTCACACCTGCTTTCTTGCCTGACTTCACCCAACTTGTCCTACCTAACCACAAAGGATGGACAAATGGCAGGTCCCAGAAGACATGGACCCTGGACCCTGACCCTCGACACCCCACCCCCACAGCAGGGGTGACTCCTCCCAGCCCTGATGTCAGCACAGGGTTACTCCTGTCTGGAATGCCCAGTCTGTCCTTTAAGGCCCAGTGTAGGCCCACCTGCTTGCCCCTGCACTGGGGGGGAGGAGGAGGAGGTGGCTTTAGGATGCTTGATGAGCACCAGATGCGAGCTGGCTGTCTGCATGTGTAATAACAGCAATGATAGGTTCTACAATCAGCCCCCACTGTGTTCTAGGTGTGGTTCTAAGTCCTTTACACATTTTTTTTTTTTTTTGAGTAGGAGTCTCACTCTGCTGCCCAGGCTGGCCTGTAGTGTCACCCTCACGGCACAACAGTCTCAACTTGCTGGGCTCAAGTGATCCTTCTGCCTCAGCCTTCCAAGTAGCTGGGACCATAGGCATGTGCCACCACGCCCAGCTAATTTTTTTTTTATTGTAGAGACGAGGTCTCGCCAAGTTGCCCGGACTGGTCTCGAACCCTGGGCTCAGGCAATCCTCTCACCTCAGCCTCCCAAATTGCTGGGATTACAGACATGAGTCACCACGTCCGGCTACACATATTGTTAATAGTTCATCATCCTGAGGTATAGGTACTGGAACCGTCTCATTTTAGGGGTGAGAAAAGTCAGGTATGGGGCGGTCCATTCGCTTGCCCCAGCTCTCATTACTTGTAACTGGCAGAACTTGACCTTGAACCAGTCAGCCTGGCTCCAGAGCTCTGCTCTTGACCACTACCCTGAATGAGTGAGAAACCTCGTCCTGTCCTCTGGAGCTCACAGGCTGGTGGGTGAGACAGGCTTCTCTGCACAGTGATGTGAGGAGGTGGCAGGGGCCGGTCATAGGTGGGCCCAGTGTGCAGGGGAGGAAGCCGTCCCACCCTGATCTCGGGCCTTGAACGGGGCATCTGTCCCATGTGAGGTAGCATGGAATGTGCTGGAATGCCTTTCCTTCCCTCCCTGGAACTGGCAGACCCTGGTTCCAGCAGACCCACCTTGCAGTGCCCAGTATCCCTAGTGGTTCCTCCATTGCTGGTCTTTCCCTGCAGTGGGGACGGGCCCCGGGAGCCGTGAACCCAGGTTGACACAGCAGTGGCAGGAGGATAGTCCACTGTCTGTGGAACAATATGTTTGCCTGCCCCTTGTAGAGGGAGCGGGCTCTGTTTTCTCCTTCCTGTAATTGTTGCCATCTGTTTCTCTCCATCGTGTTTGTTGATGTTTTCTTGTTTTAAAACTGAAATGAGTCAGATTGGAAGCTGATTTAGGAAAAAGTGTCTGGGAGGAAAGCTCAAAGTGTCCATGAGGGACTCTGTGTTTTGGAACCGTCAGAAGAGAGTCTGTGGGGCAGGCAGGGAGTGTCAGCTACTCCTGCCCTGTGGGGGCTGGGGTCCCCCAGCAGCCTGAGCAGGCTAGGGCTGTGCAGGTTTGTGCAAAGTGCATGTGTGTGGCCCCCGTTGTGTAAGTAGGCAAGTGTGTGTGTGTGTGCTCACTTAAGCCGTATGGGATCGTGAGTGCATGTGTGAATGTGAGTGTCATTCTAGGGGTGGGACTGCATGCCGGCCGTGTGGGTGGTAGGAGTCTTGTATTTGGAAGGAGGCCGATGCAGGAGAGAGAGCCGCCAGCTGGCTGGGAGCAAGATTAGGTTTGAAGGGGCCCCATCTCTGCAGTTGACTTAAATGTGACTTCGAGTGAATCCATAGACCAACTCCCCATAAGCAAGCAATATAAAGGGGCTTTGATGCCCGTGCTAACTCCAGATGAAGATGAGTGAGGCGGCTGGGCTTACTTGAGAGTATTTATAGATGTGTCTCCAAGGAAAACGGCCCCAGGAAGCAATCTCCAAGCTTCTCCCAAGGGGCCGTTGGTGTTCTACATGAGCTGGACATGGCTAGGAATCTAGCAATGACTGCCTGGACTGTCCATCTCTGGAATACTTATAGCCCAGAATATATAACCTACATTCTCCCGCCTGCCCCCACCCCGCCTTATAGCTAAGCTTAGTGTTTCTCTGTGGGTCAGGGAAGCTTCCATGTCCTGGAAGGACCAGAGCACGACTGGATAAGAACTGACTTCCTGTGCCAATAAAACAGAGGCCTTCAGCTGCCTTCTTATCAGGGATTTTGAATCAAGGCTGGTGCCTCCTCGCTTTCCAGCCCCATACCGGTGTCCACCTGTCCCCTGGACTCTTGCTTCCTAATTGTCATTAATTAGCCAAAGAAAGATACCCTATAGCGCCTTGCTATCTGGGTCTACGAGCCCAGCACGGCTCTGAGATACTTGACCTGCAATTCTGATCAACTGCCACCAGAGGTCATGATGCCCCTAGCTTTGGTCTCAAGACCAACTGGCTGGGCTTCCTACCCATGTGCTTTATGAATCAGGATCCAGCCTGCTTTTCATTTTTTTATGGTTTCTTGGTCATCCACAGCCTGTGGGGGATTCTCTGACCACAGAAACCAGAGAAAACTGATGTAGAAGAAAGACTCTGTCCTTTGGCACAGCATCCTTCTTTAAAAAGGCTGCTTAATTTTCCTACATTCTCAGGTCTCCTAACAGTATAATATGAGCTTACCATTTGCTGAGCCCCTGCCTTGGCTCCCGGTACTGTGTTAGGCCCTGGAAGTAGGTGATTTCTACTCCTCTCTGAAATCGGTCTTTCCAAGGAGGGACCATCATGGCTGTTTGTGGATGCAGAAGAGACGCAGGGACTCAGAGGTGAAACGACCTGTGCAAGGTTACGAGGCCTCATGAGGGGTGGAGCAAGGCTCAAATCCAGACCTTCTGACTGCTCGGCACAGCTCTGGTGATCATTCTGAAGGGAAAGCCATGGTGCTGTCAGTCATGAGATGTGAGGTGTGGGCGTTTGGGTTGACTGCGTTTTCACCCCAAGTTCTTGGATCCTGCTTCTGTCCTTGAGCTTTCGATCCAGAGCCTCTCTTTCCTGGGAAGCCACACGGCCTGAGCTCGGCCTTACAGCAGGACGCGGGTGTGTAACTCACTCCACTTACTGTGATGTTTAGAAGCAAGCAAAGGAAACTTCTCGTGTCTGCATATTTAAACGCTTTTATTAAGTGGAACAAGCTATTTCTGAACACGAGAGTGGCCAACAGCCTTAGAGGAAATTAAAATGAACCATGACAATGGAAAATTGCACAGGGGCACGGCGGATTCTCCGGAGATAAATACAACAAGCCTTTCAACAGCATTCGGGAAAGACTAGAGATTATGTTGTGAGAGGAAAAAAAAAAGCAAACCATCAGAAAATTAGAGCGCAGGCTGGTGGGAGGACCAACCGGTGTGCTAGTCAGGTCTGTGGGTGCCTGTCTCCATTAAACACCCCCTAGGGTCTGGTGGACAAGATGGAGCCAAAGGAACAGCAGGCAGACGGATCTCCGCTCAATTCAGCCAGCACTTCTGAACACCCACTGCGTGCAGGCTGTGTGGGTCTTACAGACTGAATCGTGCCCCATAAAAGGTTAAAGCCCTGACCCCCATTGTGATGGTGTTTGGAGATGGGGCCTTTGGGAGATAATTAGGTCCAGATGAGATCTTGAGGGTAAGGCCCTCTTGATGGGATTAGTGCCCTTGTGGGAAGAAGAGTCACCGGAGCTCTGTGCCACATGGGGACACAGCAAGATGGTGGCAGTCTGCAGGTCGGAAAGAGGCTCTCACCAGAACTTGACCGTGCTGGCACCCTGCTCTCAGAGGTTCCACCCTCCAGAACTGTGAAGAACAAATTTCTGTAGTTTAAGTCAAGCCTGTAATCTTAAGTCTGTGAAGCCTGAGCTGATTACTACAATGAGGAACAAAGATGGACACCTGGACGGTGACCTCAAAGAACTCTTGGGCCTTGAAAGTTTGTCAGCTGGACCACTAAAGGTCCAACAGATGTCAGCTGTTGTAATTATGATTACGATTCCTCGATTAGCCTGTGCACCTCCCAGGCCAGAGACTATTCATGGCACAGGATAGCCTCTCAAGAGCATGGGGTGGGTGGATGGGTGGATGGATGGATGGATGGATGGATGGGTGGGTGGATGGATGGATGGATGGGTGGGTGGATGGACAGACGATACCACCGAAGGCAATGAGCCCTGGCACAGAGTGGATGGAGTGGTGGCAGCCAGGTGGCACTACACGTGCAAAGAGAAGCCCTCCCTTGGAGGCAAATGGAAGAAAACCTTGACCCAGGTGGTCTGAGTCCCTGCTGAGGAAGGGGTGTCAATGGAGAACATCTGCTGGGATCCTGTCTCCCCCATTGAGAGGACCACAGCCAGCAGCCACAGATAGAAAGCCCCAAGAGCTGTCTCCCAGCCTTCTTCATGGGTGGGTCAGGCCCAGCCTCCTCAGGTGCTGGTAAAGTGTCTGCCCCAGCCTCTTGCAGCATAGCCCAGAACCTCACACTGCCCTGGCTGCCCATGACCCCTGTATACACAGGTGCCCCCTCCCGCCCCTCTCCTCCCAGTGTCACTCCCAAGGAGGGGAAGTCTGTCTACCTATCTGCCCCAAGAGGGCCTGCTTTCTGTCTCTCCTGTCCCTTCCAACCCCTCTTAAGGATTTTTCCACTGCCCCTCTTGCCCCGGGCTCCAGTGAGTTTAAATAGAATCTGTCGGCCCCAGCATGCTCCGCAAAACCTGAAGAGATAGGCTGGTGCTGAATTGTGCCATTTCCTTTAAAAAATTTTTAAAAAAACTATTTAAGGCAGGGCATGGTGGCTCATGCCTATAATCCCAGCCCTTTGGGAGGCTGAGGTGGGAGGAATGCTTGAGCCCAGGAATTCGAGACCAGCATGGGCAACATAGCAAGACCTCGTCTCTACAAAAACTCAAAACGTTAGCCAAGCATGGTGGTGCACACCTGTAGTCTCAGCCACTCGAGGCTGAGGCAGAATGGTCGTCTGAGCCCAGGAGGTAGAGGCTGCAGTGTGCTATGATCATGCCACTGCACTCCAGCCTCAGCAACAGAGTGAGACCCCTGTTAAAAACCCGCTTGAACCACCTCGGTTCTGAACCAAGGTAGGGCCAGAGGGAGCACCTCTCCCTCAGGATCCTGCCTGGCTGCTGGTCACTCTCCTTACAGAGAGCCTGAGCAGGCAGAAAGCAGAGGGCGAGCACCAGGGAGCTGGGAGAATGTGCACTAGCCCCTGGTTGCCTGCTTCTGGAATGTTCCGTTGCAGAGCGGTCAGTCCCACCAAGCTCTGAGCTCTGTACTGCGTCAGAATCTAGGCTTTCGTCCTGAGATGCACACTCAGAAGCCAGCTTGCTTCAGTGAGTCTTGAAGTTCCAGCGATAAAACCGGTTTAGTTCCTTCAGCTGTGCCCCTCCGTCTATAGAGCTGCCGTCCAAGGACATTTGTGCTGCCCTGTTTGTTTCTTTGTCTTGCCTGCCCCTCAGTGTGACTCTTCCACAGTCCACTCTCTTGTTAGGCCTCTAATGAGGTCGCTGAAGATGTCGTGTCAGGATTGTGGTGTTTGGCGTGAAGAGTTGGGCTCTCAGACGACTTCATGCTCAGGGAGATCAGTGCTGTGAGTCACGCGGCAGAGGGTTTTAGAACTTAGAACTGTTCCCTCTCCCTAAGGGAGTCTTTTTTTGTAATAAAAAAAATAATAAGGAATTCTCTGCCAAGGCCCATGATTATAAAAGGGGGACCTCCGGGGTTTTAATAGGTATGTCGGGTGGCTGTTGAACAAGGCACCATGGTGGGAGTTGCATACTGGGACTCCATCTTGGGGTTCTTCCTAGTTCTGGGTGGGTCCTGCACACAAGGAAAGCTTAGTTAATCTTAGACTATCCCCTGGGGGAGGGCTGGGAAGGCCTTGAGGGGCAAAGGGGCCAGGCCAGCCCTTGGTCAAGCCATTCTAAAGAGCCTGCTGCTTTCCCTGGGAGCCGGGAGCCGTCTCTGAGAAGGCCCCAGTAGCCTGATTCAAAATTCATGTTGGTAATTAGCCAAGCATAGTAGCACATGCCTGTAGACCTAGCTACTCAGGAGGCTGAGGCAGGAAGATCACTTGAACCCAGAGATCGAGGCTGTAGTGAGCTTTGATTGCACTCCAGCATAGGCAACAGAGCAAAACCTTGTCTCAAAAGAAAAAAAAATCGTGTTGGGCGCCCAGAGTCCAATGTCCGAGGGCCAGGCCTGATCGGCAGATGTCCAGTAATGGAACCCACACATATCCTCACACTCGCTCCAGCCAGCTCTCTTATACAGAGGAATTGTCCTCACCAGCTTCACTATGGATTTCAAATTGGAAAATAACAAAGGCTCCCGGAAATGGGCGTTGTGTGATGTGCGTCTGTGAGTCTGCAGCTGACCCTGGGGAGGGCGAGGGGTGGGTCCGGAGTCACTGCCCGAAGGGCCTGCAGTTAGGAAACGTCCCATCAAAGGCCAGAGCAGGGGCTGCCCTGCCGTGCCTACTGACCCACCCACTTTGGCTGGGTGAAAGAAGAGGGGTCGCTGTGATCGGGAGGGAGCAGCGCTGTCACCAATGGCGAGGTGACCAGAAACAGGCAGGGCAGTGGGGCCTCTGAGCCGGCTACAAGGAGCAGGGGCCATTGGGGGAGCTGCGAGGGCTGATTGAAAGGGGATGAAAGGCCCGGCCCAGCACTGCGAGAGCTGCCCCTGGCTCTCCCCTGTCCCTGTCGGTCTGTCTGGGCCACTGGCTCCGGCACATCACAGGCATCTGCTGAGGGCCAGGCCTGCCCTGCACCTTCCAGCAGAATGAAAGGGAAACTGATATCAGAGGGGCGCTGAAGCACAGGAAAGGGCTGCTTTCTTTTCAAAGACTTTCGCTTGTGACGGTCTTTTTTTTCTAGGTGATCTTATTTCAAAGCCCCTTTGAAAATTTTGTGGGTTTTGTAATGGATGAAAAGTTACTTGGAAAAGGGACTAAGAAGTTTTCGGTTGAAAGTTGTTAGTGGAAAGTTGAAAGCTTTGAGTTGTAAGGTTCTGCCAGATTTATCATTTCTTTTGTCCACAAGGTCCATCCCCCGGGAGGGGGGTTTAGAGGAAGGGGCTGGGGACTCCGGCAAGGCGTGTTGGCAAGCTCAGCGCAGAAGCCAGCCCCATCCATGGCTGCTGCACGTTTGCAAGGGAGGCCGTCTGTGCTGCACTTCAGCAACGTGTCTCCAAGGTACAGGCTTTGATGTCGGAAAAGGGAAAAGCAAACAGACTTCCAGAAGACTATAGAAAGCTGGGCTCTATCAAAGGCAGTGGCTACCGCACAGGTGTTCCATATCAGAAAAATCATTAAGAAAGAAGACAGGACCCCAAAGGCCCTGAGAGAGGGGGAGGGGGTTAGCCTGAGCCCTGGGACATGTCCGTGCCTGAGAACCCAGGACAAGAACAGGAGGAAGCAGTGAGCAGCCCCTGGAAGGAGCCTGGGAAGAGGTTTAGGTGAAGAACCAGGAAGAGCATCGATACAGAAACTGAGTGGTAGGGAGTTTCAAGGAGGAAGAAGAGGAAGTCATTATTAGAGACCAGAGAAGGAGGATGTAGAATGTCCCGGCCTTTGGCATTAGTACATGATTGTTTGTTTAAAGGGGGTGGTTTCACAGAAGTTCAGGGGTGGGCAGAGTCAAAGAGTGGAAGCTGAGGGGTAGCCTAGGGAGAAGGTCAGCAGAGGCAAAACCCCATGGAGGGGAAGATCACAGAAGAGGGGGGAAGCTGGGGCACTCTGGGATGGCAGGTGATGTGGTCAAAGTTGTTTTTCAGTGCCTGTGTTGGAATGCCAGAGGAAAGGGCTATGGAAAGGGAGAGACATGACAGGAACCTGCAACATGTTACCAACTTGGCGAGGGTAGAAGTGTGAGACTGTGCAGCCCTGGTTGAGACTGAGGACCTGGTCTTCCTGGAGAGGGCCCAGACCACCCTGGCAGGGGTAGGGGGAACTTGTCAGTGGTGGCTTAGGATCTGCAGGGTCCAGGGGAGTAGGGAAGATGATGGAAGCCCAGCGTGCTGCCAGGGAGTGTGGGAGCAGCAGACACAGCTGGACTGGACACAGTGGGGGCAGGGTAGGTTGTGGCTGGTGCTACTGTGCACACCTGGGCAGGGGCTCTAGGTGTTACCTTGACAGGGTGGTGTGGGCAGCCTTGATACAGCTAAGATCATTTATGGAACTATCAGTCACAGCAGGGGTAGGCCAGACAGAGGTGGCCTGGGAACATTCCAGCATCCCAGAGCATGTCTGAAGTTCTTAGGATAGAATAGGCTTGGGTTAGAGTTCCAGGTTTGGCATGCCCTGAGTATTTTGGAACTTCTCTGGGTCTTACTGCTCTCATCTGTGAAATGCAAGTAAGAACACAGCATTCTTCATGGAAGGAAATCAGCGCATGGCTGTGCCTGGCATGTAGGAGGTGGTCAATAAACGCGAGCTGTTAGGCTGGTGGCTGGCCAGACAGCCTCGTTTCCTCTGTGCCTGGCATCCATTTATGGCTTGGACCCAGTAGAAAGGACACAGGAAGTGGCTGGTGGTTTCAACCTAAAGTATTTGTAGATGACCCTCAGGCCTGGGCACAAAGCCTAGGACCGCAGGGTAAGGATAGGGCTGACCTGGGCCCAGATGGGCTCCATGGTTACCTCTTGAAGCCTGGCATGTGGCCATCCTCCCCCAGCCTGTCCCCCGGGGTCTCTCCCTCCTTCTTCGGCCCCTACGCAGACTCCCAGCAGGATCGTTTACCCTCCAAAGACATCATCATACTCTGTAATATGATTGGAATCGGAATATGTATTTTAAATGACAAGATTGAAATTAAAATTTAAATAAAGAATTACTTTTCTGTAAGTTGCTCCGAAAGCAGTAATTTAGCAGCAAATTGATAGAGAAAGGTAAGCACTGGTCCTTTAAACCATCGTGCAGTTTCCGGCGGGCAAGCCAGAAGTGTCTCAATTTAACACATCATTGGTTAGTATTATTAGAAATTTCACCAGGCTCCGGAGCGCATTATGGCGGGGCTCTGAAGGGGAGGCCGAGGGCACAGGCCTGGGGCCAGGGGGCCAGAGAGGGCAGCCTCGTTAATGAGGGCGGGTGGGGCTTCGGAGGCCCTCCCTTGGCCCCAAGAGGGGATTTTACTGCGATTATCTTCTCGTTTGTAGTTCAGTAGCAATCAGGAAATGAGAACTAAGAGACCCCTACATGCCATTCGTTCTTCCCAGAGGCCACAGATTTGCAGCTCTGGTGGCTGTCAGTGTGTCCTGCTGACCCCCCGAAACATAGACTCAGAACAGGAGTCCTCAGAAGTGGCCTCTCTAAGGAGTTGGCTCTCATGAGCCACATAAGCCAGATCCAAACATCTGTCCCAATCAGGAACTGACCAGCAGCTTCAACCCCAAGGGCTCCACGCTCAGGGCACAGGCCTGGGAACTTGGACATAAAGATTCTCATTGCTCCCCAGAATGAGGTCCATGGGCCAGCTGCCTCAGCATCACCTGTAGGCCTGTTAAAGAGGCACACGTGTGGGTCCCCTGCCCCACACCAAATACATTGGAACATCTGGGGGTGGGGTCCAGATACCTCCATTCCTAACAACCCCTCCAGATGCATCTCCTGTACACTCACATCAGAGATTCCTACAGTAGGGGTGGCACTCCCACTGCACGATCTTGGAATCAGCACTCCCATTGGTAACCTGCCAACACTAGAAAGCCCCACAGTCTAGGTATAAACCCATGAGCTATAATCTAAAAAAATCCCAGACACCGAAAATACCTTCTCCCCGTGCCGGAAGTTTCACCGTTGGAACACCAATCCTTTCAAGTCAGAGCTGCTTTCCTGGGGCCTCACCTGTGTTGTGCAAGCGGCCCTAGGAGTTCCACACACTCATCTCCAACATCCCATTCTGAATGCATTCGCCACAAGTTGGCCTCCGTCGTTCCCCACAAGTGGACCTGGCACCACGAAGACCGCAAGGGCCTTGTGGCAGGGAGGTGGGGAGGAGATGCTGAAAGGAAGTGAAATGCCTACTCTCTGCAGGGAGTGGCCTGTCCTGCTATGCTCCTACCTGGAGCCGGCAGCTGCTGTGATATGATTCCCCAGGGCAAACCAGGCTTGGTGGCACTAATGGGAGCTGTGTGCAAACCTGCTCTTGCTGTACTCAGAAGAGCTCTTAGAGTGACAACCCTGCAGAGTAAGAAGAAAAAAGAAATGGTGGCGTTCACCACCAACACTGGGCCAAGGACACCAGAGCCTCCACTGCCCACAGGCTCCCAAATCCCTGTGCCTGTGTCACCAGCTTCTGCAGGTGACTCAGAACTGGGCCTGTCCCCTCACATTGCTCAGCTTCTGGACTCCGAGCGGGTCTGAGCAGCGGGTCACATGCCGTGCCCTAGCTGCAAGGGAAGCTGGCAGAGTAAGTTTTCTGAGGGAGGGCATTCAAAAGGTGCTGGGTAGTCGGAAATATGCCAGAGGCACACGTCAGGCCCAGGCCAGATCAGCATCCCTCATCAGAAGGGGCCTTCAGAACCCAGAGCCAGAGAGGAGGGGTGGGCACACCAAAGCGTGTCTTCCCAAATAAGGTGGGTGTTGTGGGGAGTCCAGAGACAAAAACGAGGCTACGGATCAATCTCAGATTGCAGCGAGCTCCGGGTTTTCCCCTGGACAATGGCGTTGTCCTCCCTGGGGCTTCTCAGATTTTCATCCAAGGCCACTTCACACCCACCACCCAGCTGGGGTGTACTCTGGGAGATGCTTCACTAACTCTGGTTTTAGCATTTATATAATTACAGTCCCTGCTATATTTATGCTGCCCCCAATCCTCTGCAGAACAGAGAAGTACATATAAAACTGTGGATTTATATGTCAAGAGCAATTCACGAATGACTTTTAGCTCTTTTGCTATTTTGCAACATACACAGTAGACTGTGTATGTCCCCCCTTTTTTTAACTTTTTTCTCTTTTTGTGACTTTAAACAACAACATTTTATATTACCTCACAAATGTGTGCACAGGAACTCAGAGAGATCTCGGCTGGACAGCCCTGCTGCTCCCGTGATGTTGACTAGAGGCCCTTGGTGTTCTGCTGGTGGCTGGTCTGGTCTGGAGGGCTCAAGACGCTACAGCAGAAGCTTCGAGGCCTCTTCAAAAGATAGGCCCAGAGTTGGCAGAGGGTCATGTCCGCCATACTTTGTCGAAAGAATCACAGGCTGGTGTATCCTTTTTATTTTTGGCTGACTGGAAGCTCAGTGCTATGCTGAAGGCTCAACTGTAGCAATTCTGGGAGCCCTGTGGCTACATGTCTACAGTTTTCATCTATGTAGCTTTGACTCTCTCTCCATTTTCCCTGGTCAGGCATCCCCTTGCCTTTCATTATGATTTTATTGTACCTTTTCTTATCTGTAGCACCAGTCCCTCTATCAACAGGGCTGGGAACTAGACAACATCAAAGGTCTGTTCCCTGGGGTCTCTCTCCAAGGCTGTGTCTTCCCACAGACCCCTGGTACAAGTGTCCCATTCTGCTGGTTATAAATTCCTCCAGGGCAGGAACTTGACCATCATGGGGCCCTGGTATGTAGGAGTGCTTCTCAAAGTCCAGAGTAAGGGGGGCACTCTGGGTTCCTGGTGGGAAGGAGGCTCCCAGCTGTGGGGGATGGGGCTGACAGCGGGAGCACTGTGCCCAGTGACGCTCAGCAGAAGGCAGCCCCCACCAGCCCAGTCTGTACCACTCGGTGACAGAGCATCAAGGTCTGCTCATTCCCATGTACGAAGCTCATTGGCAGGAGGGCGCCATGGATGCTGGCATCGTGGTCCCCCTAGAGGAGATTCATGTGTACCCCCTCGAAGTGGACTCTGAAGCCTGTCTCTGTTAGGTGTATCTAGGCTGGACACAGGCTAGCTGCTGTGAGGTCCTTTGGGGGTGACTTGGGCCCCAGTCCATCTGCCTGGCTGAATCCCACCTAGCTTTTGTAGCGCAGCCCCAGCCTGTCTCTTCTGTAAGCTTTCCCTCGCCTCCGGCTTCATTGATTCACCCATTTCTGACCTCCCTGGGCAAACAGTGGAAGATGATATGTTCCAGTTTCTCTAGGACACCCCCATCCCCCTCTAGCCCCCACAGAAGCAGGAGTCACCCCTCAGCACTCACCCCTTCACCACGCTCAGGCACCCAGGAGGGCCGGATAGGTCTGGTGACCAGTCACTGGTTGGGTCAGCATCCAGGGCGATAGTGTTGGGGTCCCAGCACATGAGGCCCCACAGTGTGGAAACCTCATCTCCCCAGTGAGGAGAACCATGCTGTTTCATAGCTCTGCTCTGTGACTACCATTATTCACTCTCCCTGAGGCACACTCTGTGCATTCATTCCTTCATTGAACCAGCAGTGATGAATGTTCCTCCCATTGGCTGGCACTGTAGCTCAGAAGCCCTACCCTCATTCACTTATTCCCTGGGCACCTATGCCAGGCCAGGCACCAGCTGTGCCAGGTACAGTGCTGGGCCCCTGCCTTCATGGGGTTTGCCCACCAGGATAGAAACAAGACCCTGTGTACTAAGTGTACTAAGTACTGTGATTGCTGAGTACTAAGGGACTAGAGGTGAGAAGAAGGGATACCTGGGAGGGCCCCAGGGGAGTCCACGTCCCTGTTGTCTTTCAAACCTCCCTGTCCATGCAGAATGCTGCTAGCCTGTAAGGCACCTTTGCACAAAGTAGAAAAAAGGGTTCCTGTTGGGTGGACAAATGAGCAAAAAGCAGCCTCTCCAGGTTGTTGCAGACTTATGGGTGCACAGCCTAATGGGCAAAGGGTGCTCGTGGGGGGCCATGTGTCTCTGCCTCCCCAGCTGGGTGTCCGTGGCCCTACACACCTTCCCCCACATGGAGCAGGGTCCTTGAAGCAGCTCTGTGGCTGAGTATAACTGGCTCTCCCCAAGCTGGTAGAGTGCCACCCACATGCCCTCCGAGGCTGCTGCAGGGTGGTGGCTCCCAGCCCCCACAGCCACCCAGGGCCTTCAGCCTATGCGCTGCCTCACCCAGAGTTTCATCCTTGAAGACCCTGGGTCTTTAGTGTTCTTCAGTCGCTGAAAGAAGCGGGATGCTGTCAACTGCCGTAAAAATGTGACCTTTGAAAATTTACAAGAGCTCAGGGTTTAAAAGCTGCTGCGTTAATGATGCATCCTATTAGCATCTGATTAAAGGGAAGCCCAGAGAAGCCTGCTCAGGCCCACTGATGGGCAGATAGGGCCACTCCATGAGGCCGGGCAGGGGGAGGCGCTCCTGGTCTGCCTTTCTCTCTGATGAATGCTGTCCTGTCACTGGAGCAGAAGCCATGACTCGTAACACTGAGGAAAGACCAAAGGTCTGGGTGGCTTCCCTGGTGTTCCAGGAGATGGCAGTGAGAGGGGGTGAGGTGAGGCCCATTCAGCCCTGCCTTCCTCCCCCCTGCCTGGGCTGAGTTCTCCTAGTAACATGCTTGTGTTGGTAGTCCCCTGCTCCAGCAAGGAGGTGTGTGAAGGCCTCAGGGAGGCCTAGGCTTTGAGGAGACCCAGAGCCATGGGGAGGAGACTTGGGGATTCTAAATCATGGGAGGAAAGGGTTAACAAGAGCTGGGTTCAAAGGTGGAGCCACAGACCTGCACACAGTCTTCTAGGAGCCTTCAGAACCTGGGGGCCATGCAGGTTTACCCCGGAGTTCCCTGCAGGAGGTGGGGGCTCTGGTCGAGCTGTGCTAACTCACACATCACCAGCTGCTCCTGGCATCACCCACCTGGGGGCCCAGGCTGCTCGGAAAGGGCACACCCCTTCATCCAGGATTTTTTTCTGGAGAAAGTGAAGGAAGGAATGTCATTTCATTATTTTAATAAAATAAAATGCCTGAACTGCGAGTTGCTTGTAGCTTCTGATGTTGTTAGCACTGAGTAGAATGTGAGTAGCCTTATTTATCTTTGCTAAAGAAAAAAAAAAAGACTCTTCTCACAGCAGAACTGCTTTCTTGTACATAAGAAACTGCTTGTAGTATTCATGAAAGACACAGCCAAACAGCAGCCCACTTAATCTCCTCCCTGCCCATCTGGGCCCGCCTCTGCACACCCGGAGCCCCCAGCTCCTTGTTCGCGCGGTTTGTGCATCTCAGCTCCCCCTCCTTCAGCTGCCGCTCGAGGGCAGGGCTGAGTCTCAGTCATCTGCGTCCCCAGAACCTGAGGCAGACCTGGAGCCTCAGTACTTGTTTGCTGAATAAACAGCCAACTAAGAGACAAATGAGCAAGCCAGTGAGCTGGCAGGAGTGTTTTGAAACCAAGGGCCTGAGTGATCTGTGTTGGAAAGTGAGCAGTTTTTCCAAGTTCAAAAACTCCCCCAAGTTTAGGGCAACCATTGCAACTCCTGACATTTTAGAGCTCAGAACCTTCCCAGGTTTGGATTCCCATCCCAACTCAAGGAGACCCCCCAACTTCCTCTCCTGGAGACAGTGATGTATTCCAGGGCGAGTTTCCAGAACCTTCTCTACCCTCATTACCAGGCCGGGGTGTGGATGCTGACTCTGCAGGGAAGAAGTGGTGGCTGTAGGAGGAATCTGAAAACCTCAACAGCCTCTTTCCTAGGAGGCCTCAAGGATCCCTGGGTGGCAGAGAGGGTCTGCAGCACCCTCTCCTGGCAGGAGGGGTTTCTGTACTGTCAGTGCAGGGGGTGCTGGTCAGGAGACTGGGACATCAGCATTCAAACTTTGCCCCTCTACAGGGCTCTGAATGGGACTTCGCACAGGGTCCCTGCCTTCAGACACCTCTGGTTTCAGGGGAAGCAATCTCTGTGCTTCTGCACCACCAGGAAATGCCTGGAAATGCAGAGAAGGCTACCGAGTATGTGGGTGCCTTCATCCTTCAGACAGGGCGCACGCTAAAAGCTGTCTACTTGGAGAATGCCGGGAAAGCCATGCTATTGTTCTGTAAGACTACGAGTGTGGCTAAATCCCCAACCCCCTCCTCCCAGCTCCCGTCTGTCCCACAGACAGAAATGGGGCAGGGGCCTCTGATAAGGAAGCTTGTCCGTTGAATTGTTCTTTCCTCAGGAGATTTGCTCTTTTCCTTTGTTTCCTGCTCTGTTCACAGAAGCAAAGCATCTGAAATGCAGGCCAGAGATAAAGTACAGCCTAATGCAATTAGCTCAGCACAGCCCACGGGTCTGTGGGCCCATTAGGATGGGATGCGGCTCGTGGGCTCCTCCCAGCAGGCCTGAGTGCAGGCGGTGTGTGTCATCTGCGTTATGCATCAAAGCCCCAAGTGTTGCTGGCCTGCCTGTCCACACCACTCCTTCCCACCCACCCCGTGCCTGGCATGGGACCCAGGAGAACCACAGTGGTCATTGCAGACACTGGTCAGAGGGGCCCAGCAGGGAGCTCTGCCTCCCACCCCCTGGATCCCTCGGTCAGGTCCCAACAGAAGTCACCACAAGAACTGACCATGGCCCCCACCTGAGAGAGGCCTGGAGGTGCCACTCGAGCCCTGTGGCCTTCTGTGATCATCTCTGGCTGGCCCCTCATCCCATCTTACCTGCCGCCCCAGGCCTGGTTAGGCTCCAGCTGCACTACTTGAAGCCATGGTCCCTCTACCTGAGGCTACCTCCACTGACACCCACACCCCCTTACATCCCAGGTATCCATCCAGCCTTTCCAACATGCTTTTTAACTTTCTTTTTTTTTTAGGGAAAAAATTGCAAATATAGACTAGAGTAGACAATGGAATAAAAGTTACCCATGATCCCCTGACCCAAGGATAACAGGCACATGCTGACATTTTGGTCATTTCCCTCCTACGCATATCGTTTGACATAAGCACGTTTATGTGGGGAAGTCATGTGTGTGTTCTTTTGCGACCTGCTTCTCTCATTAAACATTATAGTGCAAGCATTTTGCCAACTCATTAAGAATTCTTAGTAAACATGATTTCTGATGCCTCTATAATGTTCCATCTGTAACTCAGGGAGACCAATGCTGTCCTGATGTTTGTTCTCACCCTGAGGTTTGTTTTCTCATGCATCTAAAGATCTAAGCCAGAGAGTGGGCTCACAGAGCAGAGAGCCTGCCTTCTTCCTGTGCCGAGGACCCAAGTGTCCCAGCACCTTCCTGGGAGCAGGGTCTGAGCTGTCCCTCGGCTCCCACCCTCCCCACTCCTCCTCCGTAGGACGTTTGGGCCTCAGAGGCTGGTGTGGGAGCAGGATGGGGAATGTGTAGTATCCCTCACCCGCCACTTGATGGTGGCATCTTGGAAAGCCATCCTCTCCCATGTCAAAGGGCCAGCCACATGGAGACACAGAAGATGGGCTGAGCACACAGTCGGTGCTCAGCACATGTCCTGAATAAGTTGGTAGCATTTGTGTTGTGGTGGTACACTAACGATCCAAGGGCTGGGGAGGGCGTCTCATAGCACAGGATGCCCTTTCAGCTATGATAGCGCAGGTGGTATGAGTGGCCACATAGTGTGCCCATGGAGGCTCTGAATTGTGTGTTCCAGAGGCAAGAGCTTAGCAGAGGCCACAGCTTCTACTGTGCCCAAACCTCCTGCCATTCCCTCTGTGGGCCTGGGTGTAGGCCTCTGGCCCCGTGGCTCTGGCCCCATGGCTCATGGCTGGAGCGCAGGCTGCAGGAGTCTTATTCTGGAAGATAGGTCCCAGGGTAGCCACCCTGGCCAGACTGGGCTCACGCTCACTCCTATCTGCTTCCCACAGGCTCCCGGCATCTCCAAGGCAGACAGTCAGTCCCAGGGACTTGCGACCAGCATCCGGTGGGGACAGACACCCATCAATCAGTCCACACCCTGGGACACTGATGAGCCACCCTCCAAACAGATGAGGGAGAGCGACAATCCAGGTATGTACATCATTGAACGACAGAGACACCAAAATCCAGGGCTGGGAGGGGGCTAGAATCTTCCTGGGAACCCCAATTCCACATCAGGTCCTGGCCCCAGGGCCTGTGGAAGCCCCAGCCTCGGGCTGGCAGGGGGAATAATGGGGGCACTGTGTATAATTCCTACTCCTTTGTTTGCTCCTCGAGAAAGGATTTTGGAGAGCAGGGGAGTGGGAGTGACATTGTAGGGGTGACTCTGAATTGACTTCAGGTTATTTTGAATAGTCATTCCCAAACTTCAGTATTCTGACTCATAGCACATTTCTCAAGTCACGTCTTCCCGCGAGACTCTGCCTTTCCAGCGGTATGTGAGCCCTGGGATGCTCTGCCCCAGGGACTGGGAGTCTCCACCTCCTGCAGCGTTCCCATCCTTTTTTTTTTTCTTTTTTTGAGTTGGAGTCTCAGTCTGTCGCCCAGACTGGAGTGCAGTGGCCGCTCCCGGCCACCGCAGCCTCGACCTGCTGGGCTCCGGCGATCCTTCCACCTCAGCCTTCCAAGTAGCTGGAACTACAGGCGTGCACTACCACGCCCGGCTAATTTTTTGATTTATT
>CAUYQG010225663.1:0-17271 GCA_963574415.1 Tarsius wallacei | reverse complement strand
AAGGCTGAGGCGGAAGGATCGCCGGAGCCCAGCAGGTCGAGGCTGCGGTGGCCGGGAGCGGCCACTGCACTCCAGTCTGGGCGACAGAGTGAGACTCCAACTCAAAAAAAAAAAAAAAAAAAAAAGAGCTCTTGTGACTTTGGGTGACCTGAGCCAGAAGGGTGGAAGGAGGCAAAGTCTCCATGAATCTGGGTCCTCTAGTACATGACACCCCACTCCAGTCCAGAGCAGCCTGGCGCTGTGGATGTTTGTTAACAAATGAGGAATGAGTGAATAGGTTGTCAGCTGAGCTCTGACCATATCAGGACCACTAGAGGAGTTTACGTCATGTTTTCGGCAGGGATGTCACCAGTTTCTGTCACTGAACTTGTGCCCACAGTGAGGAAAAAAGCAGGTGAACCCTGGTTCTCATTCCCTGCTTTACCCACAGAGTTCTGGGGCATGGGGAAGATGGGGTGTGGAGATGTGGCATGCAAACAGAGAAGGAAATCAAGTGTGTGGACTGCAGTTTTCGATGAGAGTCATAATGATCTGGGCCTGTCCTGCTCTCTGTCCAGGAAGAGAAGGGGACACAAGGCTAGATTTTAATTTCTATTTCTTCCCCAGAAACTGTCGATGTTATAGACTTAAAGTCCAGGTTAGATATTCTCAGTGCAAGAGGGAATGAAAAAAATCTCTAACAGGAAAGCCTGGTTTTAGAACTTGCAAAGATGAGTGAATATAGCTTGCTTTTCTCCAGAAGGAGAGAGATAGGGTAGAGTGGCATAGAGCCCTGCAGTAAGGCACCTTTTCTTGCATTGCTGCAGCAAAGTGGAGCTTCCCTGCCCTACATGTCATCATCAGCCCAGCCCTTCTCATCATGATTTTCCCAGATAACATCAGACTGTTGGTTTCTTTTACATGTGTATGGAATTAGCATCTTCTATCTCTTTTGATATTGAATCAACCTTGTGACAAACTCACTAAGCACCCAGACCAAAATGTCCCTCCTTTCCATAATCTTCCCATTGTCAGCAGTGGCAGAAATCTCACTGCAGATTTGTTAAGGAGCCATAGAAGAGTTCTAAGTGGTCTTGCTTGCAGAGGGCAATTGCACTTGACCTCCATTTATACTTTCTGTGATACTCTCGCCTGGCATTCTGAGATGAAACTGGGATTGAAATTAAAGTTACTAGATGTCACCGTGCTGATATTAGCCTTAAAATAAGTCAATGGAAAACAGCAAAAATATGTAATCTTTTATGCAGTAAGCAGTACTCTCAGGAAATTTTTATTCATCCGTTCATTCCTTCAACAAACTTGTGTTGAGAGCATCTACTACTTGTCAAATCCTAGGGATAAGAAAAGGAACAAGTCTTGCCCTCAACTTATTCAAAGTCTAGTTGGGGAAACAGAGAAGAGTGAATAATTATAGTATGGTGTGATACGTACTACAGTCTGAAGAGAAACATATAGAAAACTGAGAATCCAGGAAAGATTGAATTAATGACTAATGGGTGTGAAGTAAGTAACTGAAATAAATGAGAAATATTAGAGGGGTGTTCTGAATCCACCAAGATCATTGGGGAGAACAACCTTGTAACTATACAACACGTCTGGTTCCTGGGTTGGATTCTGAGCAAGGCACGAGCTAGACCTGTGATGCTTTTCAGCTATGCTGTGTACCTTCAGTCTCACCCTAGCCACAATGATCCTTGGCATCAGTTTACCTGCTTTATTTCTCCCCAACTCATTTTTTACAGCAAAACATCTGCTATAAATGATGTCAGTAGATGCAGTCACCACACAGAAACATTTCTGGGATGCTGGGTGTATAACAGTTGTGTAACTGGGTGTTTAACTCTTCTGGGATGCTGGATATATAACAGTAAGGAGGAGGTGGTCCCACTTTCCCTAATTAAAAACAGAATAGTCCTGGCATTAAACCCAGGGGTTGGGTAACTAAATTGGAGGCAGAAGATCAGACTTTGTCTCTGCTTTTTCCCAGGCTTCAAAGACATACTCTTTTTGTCTATAAGATGGGAATAATGTTCACCTCTACCTCACTCATTTGAAAGCATTTGTGTATAACGCCTAGTCAGGGTTATTTGTGAAGACGTTTTTGTGGATGGCTAGCATTTTGATTAGGTGAAGTTATTTAGCTTTGATTAATTTGTTTGAACTCACTCCTTGTAACTTACATGGAGAAACAGGTAGCTATTACTTAAGGGAAGGCTACTGGGAACACTGGATTATCTCAAGGGCACCCAGAGATGGGCGTGTGAGTGGAAGTACCCAGAGTTCAGTAGCAAAGGCAGCAGACCTGGGGAACCCTGCTGATAGACATGGTGGGCCACAGCAGGGGTCATGGGCAGATGCCATCAGGTGTGACGCATCCCACTCCGTGATCCATTCCCTCTCTTCTCAAAACGAGAGCCCCCCAAATATATCCAGACTATTCAAACAGAAGAAACATGAGTGGCTACTCAACTCGGAAAAAAATGTCCAGCCATACAGTAAGATGAAATGCAGACTAGAAAATATACTATTTTTTTACCTACCAAGTTGGGCAGAAAAAGAAAGAAGATAATGCAAAATACTGATCATTCCTTTAAACATCCACTGGTGCTAGAAGGAATGAATTTGTTCAAGATTTCTGGAAACAGCTCAACACCACGTTTAGGAACTGTATTCTAACTCTTTGTTCCCATGTCCAAATTCTAAAAAAAAAATTTTTTTTTTGAGTTGGAGTCTCACTCTGTCGCCCAGACTGGAGTGCAGTGGCCGCTCCCGGCCACCGCAGCCTTGACCTGCTGGGCTCTGACGATCCTTCCGCCTCAGCCTTCCAAGTAGCTGGAACTACAGGCGTGCGCTACCACGCCCGGCTAATTTTTTTATTTATTGTAGAGATGAGGTCTCGCCAAGTTGCCCAGGCGGGTCTCGAACCCGTGGGCTCAGGCAATCTACTCACCTCAGCCTCCCAAGGTGTGGGATTACAGGCTGAGCCACCGAGCCCGGCTCAAATCCTAAAAATTTATTCTAAAAAAATAGATTATAGTTAAAGATTTTGATAGAAAAATGGCCAACATAAAATTATTTGTATTAGAAAAATATTAAACAATTCCAATGCCTCCAAATAGGGCAAGTATAGAGTAAATGATGGCAAATCTATAGGATAGATTATTGTGCAGCTACTAAAATCTTTTTTCTACAATGTTAACTCTTTGGTGTTGGAGAGCCAATGCAGAACTGTATATAGATCACAACTATGCCTGTGAAAGATTGGAAAGGCATGTTCCAAATTTTGAGTTGTTGGATTACTTCTTTCTTTATACATTCCAACGTTTTCTAAATATTCTAAAGTGGGTTGCACGAGTTTGATAATTAGAGGGAAAAGATGCCATTAAAAAATGATTGCACCTGACTAGCTGCAGCCTGTGCTCTCTGCTCCCAGCAAATCCTCTGTCTTTGGCAAGAGACCCATTTTATGAGCATAGAGACGCTGCCAGGAAAAGTGCAATTTAACCAGAGCTAATTCACCCTGGGGCCTGGCTAGGCCCTGGTGAAGGGAGGGATGGTATGGAGAAGCCCATCGGGAGAGGGATAGCATTGTTTCTTAGGTATGTCCCCAAATTGAGCTGTGTCCACCTATAGGTTCCCAGGACCCTAAATTAAAGGTTAATTGCTGCTGGACTGAAGACTCCGCTAAATGCCACCTTGACCATGGGCTGCATGCCCAGGGGTGCCTTGAAGTGTGTGGGCAGAAGCTCAGGTAAAGCAGCCCCTCTGAGAGACTCTGAGCAGCTAGTGAAGAGCATAACACTTTGCTCCAAAAACCTATCAAGCTGTTTAACCGAAAATGCAGGTTTCCACCTGAGTGCATTTGAGGCTAAATTCCCTTCTGCTGCATCATCTAGCATGGCGGTCCCCAATGTATTTGGCAATAGGGATCAGTCTTGAGGAAGACAATTTTTCCATGGAATTGTGAAGGGAAGGATGGTTTGGGGATGATTCAAGCATATTATATTTACTGTGTACTTTATTTCTATTATTATTACGTTGCATATATTATATATTACAATGTAATATTATATGTTTGATAATATATATTTATTTATAATAATATATAATAAAATATGTAAATCTTATATAATATAGTTTAAATATGTATGTATATAAGTAAATAAATAATAATAAATATACAATGGAATATAATGGAACATCTCATGAGATAATTATACAAAAATTATGCCACCAGATGCAGCTGAACAGTTGAAGTATATCAACTCACTTGCCACTCACTGATAGGGTTTGATATGAGCCTGCAAGTAATTGATTTATTATGGTCTCTGTGCAGTAAACCTCACTGCTAATGTTAATCTGTATTTGCAGCTGCATCACCTCCTCAGCTCCACCTCAGACCACCAGTCATTAGATTCTCATAAGGAGTATGTAACCTAGAACCCTCTCATGTGCAGTTCACAATAGGGTTTGTGCTCCTATGAGAATCTAATGTCACTGCTGATCTGACAAGAGGCAGAGCTCAGGTAGTAATGCAAGCAATGGGGAGCAGCTATAAATACAGATGAAGCTTTGCTTGCTCGCCTGCTGCTTACCTCCTGCTGCTTACCTCTTTGCAGCCTAGTTCCTAATCGGCCACAGACTGGTAACCGTTCGCGGCCTGGGGGTTGAGTACCCCTGGCCTACCACTTTTGCACTCTGACTGGTAACACCAGCATCTCCAGGGAGTAGGTTAAACATGCAGAAGCTCAGCTCAAGCTCAGGGAATGAGGATGTGCATTCCAGCTAAGCCCAGTGACTGACTGGAGAGCTCACTACCATCCCCAGGGCTGAACCTCTGACTGGACTGGGCTATGGGGAGCAGGGAGAAGGAAGTGCTGAGGAGTTGAGGGAGTGGGGGCCTGTAGGAAGCCCTCCTGCAACCAGGTGGGATGGAAGCAGAAGTAGCTCTTGGGGAGAGGCAAGGGCAGTCAGATAGAGCACTGAGTGGTGTGTCACTTCTGCCATTTAGGGCAAAAGAGATCAGGTCATAGCCTATTTCAGCGCAACCTTCTCCAGGAATGTGGAAGGTGGAGGGGATAGTTTCCCCTGTTCCTCAAAGGGTTCCTGGAGTTTGGTAGGAAGCAGAAGGCATTATGTTCATTTTCCAGATGGTTTCATAGGGTTGGGGGAGGAACCCTGGGATGTTGCCAGCCCACTGGGAAAGCTTGGAGTCCTCTTCTCGCGCTAATGGTGCCAGCTGGCTCTCAGGCCAGATGGGAAGGCTGTGCCCAGGCACACCAGCATTCCAGATCCCTGGAGAGTTGCCAGGAGTTGGGCTGCTGGGTTTTCTCTTCATAGCAGAGGCCCTGCACTGGGGCTTCCCAGAGGTACAAAGAAACCTGGATTACATTCTTTTCTCTCCTGTTTTTTTTCTTTGTCTATTTTATTTTAATATACAAATTTTATTTTAAATATGTGGGGTACAATCAGGGTTAGGTATACAAATGTTCATTATTCAGGTACCCTTGTTGATGAGACATGTGATTATTCTATTTTTAAAAATGTATTTTCCCCCAACTTTATTAAGGTATAATTGACAAATATAGGCCGCTGTCGTTTTGAGGGATGGTCATTGTTCCTAATATATGGAAAATGCAAAATTGCCAAGACAATAGTCTATTATTAAAAACTGTATTAAAAAATAATGATTAAAAACACATACTTTGTGCATATGGATATAACATTGTATTGGTTTTCTATGGCTGCCATAACAAAGCACTGCAGTCTGAGCGGCTTAAACAACAGACATTTATTGTCTCACCATCTTGAAGGATGGAAGGCAGAGATCAAGATGTCAGCAGGGTTGGTTCCTTGGCTTGGAGATGGCCAAGTTCTCCCCATGTCTTTACAAGGTCTTCCCTGTGTGTGTCTGTGTCCAATTTTTCTCTTCTTATAAGGACGCCAGTCATCATGGATTAGAGCCCACCCTGACAACCTCATTTTAACTTAATTATTTCCTAAACCTAGCCTCCAAATACAGTCACATTCTGAATTACTGGGGATTAGGATTTTAACATATGAATTTTGGTAGGACACAACTCAGTCCATAACTGATGTTTGGAGATAACATCAAAAGTTGAAAATAAAGCCCTTTCATGAATATAAAGTCCAGGCCCAATGGCCTTCTTGCCCCACTTCTGTGCTAGACCCTTAAGCCATTGAGGGGGTGGAGGAAGCTGCCCCCTCCTGGAAGCTGCCTGTAGGTTCTGGGGCTTGAGACACCACAGAAGCCTAGCTCCCCTTCGAAGTCTGAGGCAACCTTGGCCTCCCTGCAGACTCTTCCAAGAGCATGCTCCATTTGAATGTGGATGAGAACAACCTCTACTCTGGGATGCCTGCCTCCCTGCTCTGTCCTCAGGGGTTCTGGGATTGCTGAGGAGTATGGTGAGAGCCTTGGGGGCCCCAGATGGACTCCTGGGGGAAGATATTCTGTGACTAGAAAGAAGATGAGACCCTCTTGGAGGAAAGGGGTGGGGTTTCTGATGCAGGAAGGGGCTGTAATCTGTAATTCCAGTGGAGGGGTCTGCTGTAAGGGTGCTCTCAGGTGGTTGCGATTTCATCTGGGCCCAGCATCCTGCTCATGTGGCTAGTGCAATAACTAGACAAAATGTCCAGGGGCCCAGAATAGGAAGTGGTCACTCTGTGTGAAGGGCTGAAAAAGCTACCCAGGGGAAGTAACATTTGAATTAGCCCCTGAAGACTGAACACAAGACTCACAAGGATGGGAGAAGGCCTCAGAGCTGCCCATAGTTCCTCCTTGCCTGGAAATGGACGGTCTGAGGCAGGGAGACATTGCCGGCAGAAGAGCCCATTTCTACCAACTTAGCCACCAAGGATAGAGCCTGTGATAGGCCAGGTAACAAGGGCATTTTAAAGCTCAGAACACATCAGGAGAGTGGCAGGAATACATGTTTGAAATCGTAACCCCACTTTGCCATTTTCCAGCTCCCCGTCCCCCTCCAACTTCCAAGCAGTTGACTTCCTGCAGGCGTGGAATGTGACAAACAGGAAGGCAAGACTAGACCTGGGATGCTAAAAACCCAAAGCCACTCCAGAATGCGTAGGGCTCCAGATCTAGCCAAAGTATTTGGGATATGGAGGCTTTGATGAGAGGGTGGCATCCTTGGTGATAGAAGGAGGAAGGAAAACAGAGACAGTACAGAGATGATGGCTCCTAGGTGGGGAGCAGGATTGTCCTGTGCTCTAGGAACTAGAGAGAGCCCTGGGAGACACCAGAGAAGAAATGTCTTGTGAGGTGTGTTCACACAAAGTGAACCTTGCCTTCTAGAGGTTCTCGTCTTGATATGGTTCAGAAAACAAGTTTCTTCCCAAGACGGCACGGTAGTAGCAGCAATCTTTCAGTCCCGAAAGGACCATGACCTTGATAGGACTCCTCCTGTCCAATAGCTGTGGGCTGAGAGTTGAGGGACGGCAGCTGCACTGCATACCTCTGGGGGTACACTCACACTGTGGCCTGTGCTGTAGGCAGAATTCTAAAGATTCTCCCCCTTTCCCGGTTTCCTGGATGGTCAACTAAACACTAGTTTAGGTTCTGTTGAGAGAAGACTTTGTAGATGGAATTAAGGTTACTAATTAGCTGACCTTAAAACAGGGGACACAGTCTAGATCATCCAGGTGAATCCAATGTAGACAAGCAGGAGAGAAAGGCAGAGGACCTGGGAGCTGCAACAAAAGGTAAAGTCCAAGCTTACTGCAACTGCTGTGGCCATCTTGGGAAGAAACTCATTCTTTCCTGAACCATATCAGGATGAGAATCTCTAGAAGGCAAGTTTCTGCCTGAACACACTGCACAAGACATTTCTTCTCTGGGGTCTCCTAGAGCTCTCTCCAGTTCTTAAGGCACAGGGCACCCCACCTTGGGAACCACCATCTCTGTTTTGTCTCTGCTTTCCTTCTTCCCTCCACCACCAAGTGTAAGAAGGATCTGATGCCTCATGGATTATGTGCAAGGATGGAAGAAAGGCCTCTAAGGAGTGAAGGATGACCCTGGCTAACAGCCAGCAAGGAAATGGGGACCTCAGTTCCTCATCAACAGAGAACTGATCTAGACTAAGAACTTGAACAAGCTGGGAAGAGGATTCTTTCCTGGAGTCTCCAGGTACAAGCCCAGCCAGGCCAATGCCTGATTTGAGCCTGGTGAGACTAGCGTTGGACTTCTGACCTACAGAAACTGTGAGACAATAAGTTTGTGTTGTCCTAAGCCATTAAATTTGTGGTAATTTGTTACAGAAAGGATAGCAAACTATACAGCCTTCATATGGTACACCTACAGTTGTGCAGGGCACAAAGTAAGTGACACCTGCTGATACCCGTGTGACTGAAGACCCCATCTCTAGGGCATGAGTAAATTCCAAATTAACACAGATTATGTTTCTGCCACGTTGGTAGGATAGGAATCAAAGCAGAATTAAATTCAGTTCTAACAAAAAAATGGATTGTTTTCTGCACATGAATTTGTGGCCTGAGATTGGGACCCAGTTGAGATTTTATGGAGATCTCACATTCTATGGAGATAAAATTGCTGCCTCCTAAATGCTAAAAGCATCTCTGTCCAGGTTCGCATCGTAAAGGACAGGAGCAAGGGTGAGGGAGAACAGGTAAATAGATGGGAAGGCTTCAAGGCAGGTCACCACCTGACACAGTGTGCCACGGAGCCATCCTTCCACTAGCCAGACCAGGCTTTGCCTCACTGCTGTCATGCAGGCAAAGATGGGACCTGCTGCTGGACTTGGGAGGAAGTGCCAGCTCTCTGGGTTCTCAAAAGTGCCCATGGTTCCACTTAGTCTGGCTTCCCAGTGTTGGGCTCAGAAAACAAAGCTCCAAAATGAAGATTCAGAAGAATCGCAGCAGTTTTTCTCTGATCTCCTCCAGCCCTCCTGTCTCTCAATCCCATGCTCCCTTGGGACTAGCCTTAGAAACTTGAATCCCCTTTCTCCAAAGCAGGTTATAGAAACCAGAACTCCTTTTTCCCAAAGCCAGCCATAAAACCTAAAAATATTACTCTGACTTTTCCCTCTTTCTGAGTACAACTGGCCATAAAGAAACTACCTGACTTACCTTGCTTGACTGTAGGTCATAAAACCCCATTCCAGAGAGGATCCTGCCACACATCCAGAAGAAAGAAACTCGTGCTCAGAGAGGCCAAGAAGAATCTAGACAGGCCTTCCTGGGTTTCCCCACTCAGCCTATTAAGCATAGATCTGACCCTAACCCTTTTTGTCTCATCCTATTCTTGCAAGGCTGTCCATACTTTGTTGAACCTAAGGATAAACATAGACAATTGCCCCATGTATGCAGGTTAACTAAATTTGTATGCCTTTTCTCCAATTAATCTGCTTTCTGTGAGTTGTTTTTGGTTTTTTTTTTTCAGTGAACCTTAAGGATCTCCTTGGCCCCATGCTAGATAGGAAGGAGCAGGGTCTGTGGTGCAGGCAGAGCAAACCCATGGGCAGCCCCTGAGTGAGATGTGAGGTGAGAAGGAGAGTGGAGAGCTGCCTCCCACATCCTGGTGGCCCTTGTGGGCAAACAGGCTCTCAAGTCACACAAGGGGCTGGTGCCGAGAGCTTGTTGTGTGTGGCTCGTTGGAAGCTCTCATGGCCATTCAATGACCCAACTTAGATCCTTTTTGGGGTCCAGAGTATGGTGAGGCATCTGGGTTGCTGGGGGCACTGGGAAGCCTTCTGTGGGAGGTATATATAAAGTCCTGTGGTGAAAGCTCCACAGTCAGATTACCTAGGTTCGAATCTCAGCTTTTCTCTTTAGTAGCTGTGTGAACTTGAACATGCTTCTGAACCTCTCCGGGTAGTAGCCTTCTGATTTATAAAATGGGGTTAAGGGTATTTTTTCTGTGCTTGTTGTAAACCTTTAATGAGATAAAAAGAGCTCCATGAGTACTTAGAAGAATATGTGGTTACTAGGAGTCAACAGGGGTTCCCGTGTAGTAGACATTGGCAGCCTTTGACTGTATGTAATCTAACCCCCACTTCCTAAGAGGGCCTAAGACTTTTCCTTTTGGGGGAACCCACTCTTGGATTGTGCCAGGAGGCAGTGCCCTTTCCCTATAGAACACAAAGGGGCCAGGCCCTCCCCTTCTTCCTAGCCATGAGTTGGGCACATGCTTTTGGCTTGGTCAACTAAGCTCTCTGTCCTGGAGATTATCTCTGTTCTCTCTTAGTGGACTCCTGTTGGGTAGATATTGGTCTTTTGGTTGGTCATCTTTTCACCCATTTTCTATCCCTTTATTTATTTTTGTTCCATATTCTGGATAGTTACTCTATTTTATCTTCCAGAGTTTCTATTGAATTTATTATTTCAGCTATTATAACTTTAATGCCAAGAACTCTTTCCTGTTCTTAATATAGTATTCTGTTCTTATTTAATGGATGCATATCTTTTCATATTTCACAGAGGATGTTATTTATAGCTTTCTTTTTTTTTCTCTCTCTCTCTCTCTTAAAGACAAGTTATTGCTCTGTCACCCAGGCTGAGGTGCAGTGGTGCAATCATATCACACTGCATCCTCGAGCTCCTGGGCTCAAGTGATCCTCCCACCTAAGCCTCCTGAGTAGCTGGGACTGTGGGTATGTGCCCCATACCCAAGTAAATTTTAAATTTTTGTAGAGATGAGGGTCTTGCTGTGTTGCCCAGGCTGGTCTCAAACTCCAGGCCTCAAGCATTTCTCCTGCCTTGGCCTCTAGAAGCCCTGGGATTTGGGTGTGAGCCACTCTACCTGTCCTATATATTTTCTTTTCTTTTGAGTGTCCCTCTTATCTTTTATGATGTCTTGCTCTCTTTTTCTTCTGAGCTGGTTTTATTATGATTATTTAATCTCTTACCTTTTAGAGTGAGACACTAAAATGTGAATTGAAAGCTCCCTGGACATTTCCACCCTATCACCTCACAATTGACAACAATCATCATGTTGATTTCTGTGTTCCATTTTTGATCCTGACTGTTATTCTAACACTTTCCATTGTTTGGTGTTCCATTAAGTTAATGATTGTGTTTACATATAATATTCTAATTGTTTTGTTGGACATTGAGGTTTTTTTTTTTTTTTTGGCTCTTAGAGGTAAGTTTGCTGTAAATACTTTTCTAGTATGGCTTTTATTTCCATATAAATTAATTTCCTGGAATAAATTCCAGGAGTGGAATTATCAGGTAAAAAACTTGTGGGCATTTTCATCACTCTTTTCCTGTGTGTTGCCAGATTTCTAAAGGTAGTGGATATAGGTACAATAGCAGCAGCAACAAGAGTACAAGAGTTGTTTGTTGTTACAAAGGCACAAAATAGCACCTCAATTTCATCAGAGTTTAAATTTGTCTATCTTTGAATGGGAAAATTAAGCCTGGAGGAACAGCAAAATGATTCTTTGCTAGCAGTGGCTTTTAACTTGTGGCCCATGAGATTGGGCAGGTTGATTTTCTAAAATTATAGGCAAAGTTTTGTGTCTCTATGTGCACTCTAGCATGAAGAAGGTCCTTGGCTTTCATCATACTCTCACAGGGACCTCGACCTAAAAAGGTTATGTGATGGAAGATTCTCCTGCCCCATGTAGGAAAAAGGCAATAAAGGAAGACTCCAGAGGGAGACTTCTTGGATTGAAGTCTCATTTTGCTCCTTGCTAGCTTAGTAATCTTGGGGATTACTAGTAACTTCTCTGTGCTGCAGTTTCTTTGTCTGTCAAGTGAGGATGGTAATAAGAGCAGCTATTTTATTGGGTTGTTTGGTGATTCAATGAGTTGACACAGGTCAAGCACATTTAATAGTGTCTGGCACATAGCAGATGTTTAATAAATGGTGTTCATGGTTAAAAAATGATTAATAATTAGACCCCTGCAACAACAGGATAGGATATCTCATAAAGCAGCAAGTTCCCTGTCACTTGAGGTGTTCATGAAATAGATGACAACTGTCAGGGAGGCTCTTGAGGGGAATCCTGAGTTGTAAGGGAGGTTGACTCTGGTATTCTAAGTGTCTGTGAATTAAATTTACCCCTTGGGCAGGTGGCGAGTGGTGAGACTAGCAGTTCTCAATAAGCCAGCAGGCCTCCAGCAGGAGTGACAGCTGTGCCTGCTAAAATGGAAATGTGCTTCTGAGCAAGAAGGCTGTTTCAAGAGTGTTCTTGGCATGCTCTCCTGAGGGTGCAGAGGAATAATTTGAAAAAATTAAGAGCAGTCTCTTCCCCATGATGTGCAGAGAGACTAGGAGTGAGGAAATCAATCAGGGCCTGAGTGCTTCTGATTGCTTTGCTGATTAGCAGATACTTACCGAGTGCTTACTGAGGGCTGTGGGCTGTGGGCTGTGGGCTGAGGGCTGAGTCCTGATGGTGGATGATGGGTGGGGTTAAAAAGATGAATTAGATCCAGTACCAGTGTTCCCTCATTGTTCTAGTTTTCATTGCCCTTACTGGACTTCTGGGTTATTCTTGGAGGGCATTAAAGCCCAGTTGAGAGACTGAGGTATATGACTATTATTGGGACAGTTGGTTGAGAGAAAAGTTGGAAATTTCTTTGTGTCTATGTGTGTACTGACAATAGAGTATTTACTTAAACTCAATATTCCCTAACTCTGGATCAAGTAAACTCTGGATTAAGTACAATCTGAGTGTTGAGGGAGGTTAACTTCTGCTTGGCTGCTCCAGAGGTGGACCCTGAGATAAGGACATGCGAACCTTCTTTATTTGAGAGGGGAAGGGAGAAGAGGCGATGGCCACTGAAGGCAGCCGGAGTTTAGCCCTTCTGGGGATGGTGAGGACACATTCTGTGCGGGGTTGGGCTCTCACACACGCACTCTCTTTAGTCCCTGTTGGAGCTTGTTCTTGGGGCTCCTAAATCCCCTGCACTTCCAACATACTACATAGGCAGAAAAAGTGGCTTCTGTACCACAGAAAGCCACAAAGAAATGCAGGTGCTGGTGGTTTGGCATCAGTGAATGATGAAATGGCATGCAAGATGGTAGGCCACCAAAGCATCTGCCACACTGTTTTCAGTCGGGACAAAAACTGCCTTGAGGTAAATAGGGCTGGGTGTGTGCAGATGGATCCAGTGAGCTCTTCCACAAGCCTGAGGCTGACCAGGTCCTCTGTCTAAGGTAGTCAGGTCTGTGAGCTTCATAAAGGTGACTGCCAAGGAGGGTCAAGTGGAGTGAAATCCAGCCTGGGATCTACTCAATAAGCACTGTATAGGTTAGAAGCACCTGACATAGACTTGGGCTTGAACTCCAAAGGAAGGGGAGAGTGTGAAGTCTGACAGGTGAGAGGAAAGTGTAGAGGAGGAAAGTTGGGCCTGTGAAGTCATCCACTGCTGAAACTTCACCCTTCAAAACAGGAAGTGGGATGTCCTCCCAGGAGACCCTTGGGATTTTATCATGTACTTCCAGTCAGCACTTTTTCTTTGCGTTTTCTGGAGAGGAACTTCATCCCTGACCTACCTAACTAGGAAAACCATGAGCCTCTATCTCCCCAAACTGGGGTCCAGTCCCAGTTCTGCTCCTAACTAAGGCACGTGACCCTTACAAGTCACAGAGGTTACTGGGTCTCAGTTTTTCCAACTGTAAAATGAGGAGTCAAAAAAAAAAGTCTCTGATTATTCTTTAGGTCTAAAATCTTGTGATTCTATGGTCCTGGATACATGACCTTAAAAATACTTGCCTACCTGAATTTCTTCTGTATTAGAGAGAGCTAAATTTAGCTGGGAGTAACAAAAACACCCCAAGTGAACAGATGGAAATTTCTCATGTCTAAAAAGTCAAGTGATAGAAATTTTAGGGCTGGTATATTGTTCCGTGGTGTCAGTTCTGTCTTGTTCTCTGCTATGACACTTCTATTCCCAAGGTTTTCTCATCAACCCAAGATAGCCTCTGTAACTCCAGCCATTATATCTATATTCCAGCCTAGGAAGAGGAAAAAAAGAATAAATAAGAAGTATTAACCATCTTTAAAAGAAGATTCCTAGGGATTGACAGCTGGCTGGGCCCTGTGAGAGGAGGGAGGAAGCGAAGGGGGGCACATAACAATTCAAAGGATACCTGTCCTAAACCAGGGAAAGTGAGGGCCAGTTGGAGGCCCAAAGTTCACCTGCATGCAGACTACTTGTGTAGTTAATCCTTACTTGTACCTTACATCTCTATAATAAACTAAAAAATTTTTTAAAAGAGTCCCAGCCAGGTGCAGTAGCTCACACTTGTAATCCCAGCACTTTAGGAAGGGGAGATGAGAGAATTGCCTGAGCCCACAGATTCGAGACCAGCCTGGGCAACATGGCAAGACCATGTCTCTACCAAAAAAAAAAAAAATTAGCCAGGCATTGTGGTGAATGCCTGTGGTTCCAGCAACTCGGAAGGCTGAGGCAGAAGAATCTCCTGAGCTCAAGAGGTCGAGTCTGCGGTGGCCGTGAATGTGCCACCATACTCCTGCCTGGGCAACAGAGTGAGACACCAACTCAAGAAAAGAAAAAAATTCCTAGACGCTACCATGAACTTTTTCCTTATATGCCATTGGCCAGAACTTAGTCAGATGACCACAACTAACCACAAGGAAATTTGGGAAATGCCTTTTATTCTAGGTATCTAGTTTCCTGCTAAAATGTTGGCCTCTGTGACTATTAAAGAAGGGTAGAGTAGTACTGGGGGTGACTGTCCCACCTAAAGTTTCTCCAGGTACACGACTAACCAAATAAGCCACTTCATTTATACTCTCTCCCTCTTCACATGTGCAGTCTCAGAGGTCTCCACTTTGAGTTCTGCTCCTCTGACTGATTGGCCTCAACTTTTACCCATGGGCCCTGTTTCCCATTGTGTTCTCATTAGTGATGCCTATGATAAACTAGCACTTCAGGTAGTGTTTGTGCTTTGCAAGCCCAAAGGTTTCTTCAGCTGCTGGAGAGAATTGACTGATGTCTCAGGGGTCCTCAAGACCACTTCATTTTGGTGGTTTGCTAGGAAGACTCAAGGACCCAGCATGTAGTTATGCTCATGGCAATGATTTATCAAAGCAAAAAGATACACAGGAAAATTGGCAAAAGGAGACAGATTTATGGGGCCACGTCCAGAGGAAACTGGGGTCAAGCTTCTGGGGGAGTTCTCTTCTGGGGGAGTCACATGATATGTGCTTATTTTACGGGTTGTGACATTATTGCGCATGAAACATTGTCTGCCAGGGAAGCTCATTAGAGATTTAGCACCCAGGGTTTTTACTGGGGACTGTCACATAGGCACCCTCTCCCTACCACGCACCAATATTCCATCTGCCAGAAGGAGAGTAGATTTTCAGCATAAACGACATTATACACTTGAGGCACATGTGGAGCAATTCTTTTTTTTTTTGAGTTGGAGTCTCACTCTGTCACCCAGACTGGAGTGCAGTGGCACACTCCCGGCCACCGCAGCCTTGACCTGCTGGGCTCCGGCGATCCTTCTTCCTCAGCCTTCCAAGTAGCTGGAACTACAGGCACGCGCTACCACACCCGGCTAATTTTTTGATTTATTGTAGAGATGAGGTCTCGCCAAGTTGCCCAGGCAGGTCTTGAACCCGCGGGCTCAGGCAATTCACTCACCTCAGCCTCCCAAAGTGCGGGATTACAGGCTGAACCACCGAGCCCAGCTATGTGGAGCAATTCTTATCAGTTCTGAGAGTGATAGAAACCACACACCTCCACCACCACCCACCGTCCTTTCCCAGAGAAATCCATGTTCTCAGATACCAGTTATGGGCTAACATTTTTTTCCTAAGGATAGTCTGCCTTCTCAGGCTATATTAACTCTTCTTTGCACACCTGATGAATGTGTTCTGTAATTGAAAATAATTTCGGCCAGGCTCGGTGGCTCAGCCTGTAATTCCAGCACTTTGGGAGGCCGAGGCAAGTAGATTGCCTGAGCCCACGGGTTCGAGACCATCCCGGGCAACTTGGCGAGACCTTGTCTCTACAATAAAAATAAAAAATTAGCCAGGCGTGGTAGCATGCACCTGAAGTTCCAGCTACTTAGAAGGCTGAGGCGGAAGGATCTCCGGAGCCCAGCAGGTCGACGCTGAGGTGATCATGAGTGTGCCACTGTACTCCAGTCTGGGTGACAGAGTGAGACTCCAACTCAAAAAATAAAAATAAATAAATAGAAAATAATTTCATATTTTGGAGGCAGAGTCAGTGATGCTGGGTTTATATTTTGCCTCAGCCATTCATACGGTGGGTGACCTCCAATGAAGGTCTTAGCGCCTGTCAACTTGCCCTCACTGTACCCCTATTCCCTCCAGGTAATGGTGACAACTCCTTCCTCTTGCCCTGTCAGTGATGGTCAGGAAAAGTGGAAACAGCTCTCATCTCTTGCATGGTGAGGAGGAGGTCGAAGGAAAAACATAGGAAGGGGGCACTGCAGTTCCTTTCTGTTTACTAAAATCTGCCCTGATCTTCATAATTAGCCCTTTTATTGAATCCTCTTCAGTTACCTGTTTTGAGTGTACCATCGTTTTTTTATGGAGCCATGCTAGTACAAAGAGCTAGGACACCTGTACCAGAATCCAAGCTCTGCCATTCTCTGGCTGTGGGAGTAGGAACAAGTTGCCTAACGGATTACCAGTCAGAGGTATTGAGTCTCATCCTTCCCTATACTCCCTGCAGTCCTCACAGCGTGCCTTGGACATCACAAGTCCAGGCTCAGTCACCTACAAGGACAGGTAGGAAGGCAAATGAGTGAAAGAGTGAGTGGAGACTGGGGTGCATGGAAAATGCAGGTTCTCTCCAAGGTTTCTGGGCAGGAATGCAGAGTGTGGCCAGAGCGTTTGCTTTTTTTTTTTTTTTTAAAGAAAACTGGAAATCCACAGTTTTGTGTGAAATCTCCAAGTTTTATATATTTGCTCAAGATTAAAAAACAAAACAAGCCGGGCTCGGTGGCTCAGCCTGTAATCCCGCGCCTTAGGAGGCTGAGGTGAGTGGATTGCCTGAGCCCGCGGGTTCGAGACCCGCCTGGGCAAGCGAAACCTCATCTCTACAATAAATCAAAAAATTAGCCGGGCATGGTAGCGCACACCTGTAGTTCCGGCTACTCGGAAGGCTGAGGCGGAAGGATCGCCGGAGCCCAGCAGGTTGAGGCTGCAGTGGCCGGGAGCGGCCACTGCACTCCAGTCTGAGCGACGGAGTGAGACGCCAACTAAAAAAAAAAAAAAAAAAAAAACCAAACCAAACCAAAACAAAACAAAACAAAACAAGAATAAC
>CAUYQG010225661.1:0-14055 GCA_963574415.1 Tarsius wallacei | reverse complement strand
TGACTCTAACACTATAATAGCAGGGGAATTAAATACCCCAATGACAACCCTAGATAGATCACCGTGGCAAAAAAATCAACAAGGGTACCTGAACGAAATATTTTTGTATGCCTAACCCCTAACTGTACCCCACAATAACATAATAAAATAAAATTAAATTAAAAAAAAAAAAAAAAAAGAATAACTATGCGATTTTTATTAAACAGATTCCAGGTTTCTTTGGGGTCCTCCCTCATACAGCCCCTGGGTGTGACCCCATGCACGCCTGACTCCTGACCTGTGTTTCTCTAAAGGTCCTGGGCAAGAGACAGAAGAGTCAACTGTGAACAGCCTCAGGGTCTTGGGTGAATCAGGCCGCTGTCACCATGAGCCCGGGCAGGAAGCCCCAACACAGGAGTGCTGCAAGCAGCTCCGGATGCAGGGCTGGTCCCAGCACTGGAGCAAGGAAGAGGCGAAGCCACCCAGAGGGACTCACAAGGAAGACAAGTGGCAGAAGCAAGCCAGAATGCCCACCAGGACAGGACACCCAAGTCTCTTTTCACTGAACTGCAGACACTGTCCAGGCGCCTCCACACAGAAGGCGGAGGAGGGAGGTGTTCGTGCTCCCTTGAGGCCATCTGCAGCACACAGGTGTCACAGAAACAGTATCACGACTCACTCCGCCAGGTGGAAATGGCCAAAGGACACCACAAGTATGGTCAGGGAGCAGGCAAGAGCCCTAGCTAATGACACACCTGTGGGCTTTTACAGACGTCGGTCACAGACATCCATGCCCAGCTGCCTGGGCTGGTGGCCACCTGGAAACCACAGCCTCTGAGTCTCACCCTCCACCCTGTGCACAGGAAGAACAGCCACCACTGAACTAACTAAGCGTAACCAACAAGCCGTCACACCCTCTGCCCTCCTCACACCTGCTGCCTGGATTTACACATGACTGTGAGATCCCTAACTGCTGTGTAGAAACATGAGCAGAACCCCTCGGGAGAGGAGAATTGGCAGAGCCCTGTCATCTTGTGGTGTGCCCACCGGCACCCAACTGCCCAAATCTAGATTCCATTAGGATGGAAAAAAAAAAGAGTCTAGCTTTTGTAGGTCCCTCACTTTTGATTTTCTTTTCTTTTTTTTTTTTTTGAGTTGGAGTCTCACTCTGTCACCCAGGCTGGAGTACAGTGGCACGCTCACAGCCACCCCAGCCACAACCTGCTGGTTCTGGCAATCCTTCCACCCCAGCCTTCCAAGGAGCCGGAACTACAGGCACGCGCTACACCAAGCCTGGCTAATTTTTGATTTATAGTAGAGACGAGGTCTCGCCAAGTTGCCCAGGCTGGTCTCGAACCCACAGGCTCAGGCCATCCACTCGCCTCGGCCTCCTAAACTGCTGGGATGACAGGCTGAGCCACCGAGCCTGGCCTTGATTTTCTAGTAAATGCAACCAAGCCTGATCCTAGCTAGTACATGAAGAGAAAGAAATAGATAAAAGGAAAAAAGCTGAGGGTGAAGAGAGCAGGGTGAGCGGCATGGGAGACCCACGAGCTCCATGACACCCTCCAGGCGGCTCTGCTGGGCTGGGGGAGGAGAGCCCTGGTTTCCACGGCAAGGGAGCATCTGCCCGCCACACACTCCCACAGGCCCAGGCTCTCCCATAGACTGCGCCATCCTCTGTGCACACAGGCCCGGATAAAACTCTGGCTGAGAACCAGGCAGCACTTCAAATCCCTCCGGTTCTCTTCTAGAAGTAACTCTTCCCTGAGGCAACACACTACCACGAACAGCATGCGCTGAAATACAGAGACGGGTGGGCTGGGTGAAGGGACACCGCTCTGCTGCAACAGAGACAGCCTTGTTTCCTAAGCGACGCCACCTGACAGGAACAGTTCCCCTCTCATGGGCTTTACTCCGCAGCAGGTGTGCTCACACCTGACTTCTGCACTCTGCGAAAGACTCAGCGAACCCTCCCCTCCTTCCTCTTTCGATGCTCCCCTACCGCCAGAAGATTACTGTGCCTTCTTTTAAAAATATTCCTGCCCTGACTTGTCACTTTCTTAGCAGAAGCCCTGCCTTTTATTTCAAGGAGATACCATTGTACCAATGTTGCCAGGTCACAAGAAGAAAAGCACAAGGTCTAAGAGATTCCAGTTACTATCTGCGATCAGCACCCTTATTAGGATCCTTCCTTCAAACCCTAATTCAAAAATCTTCAGTTTTGAATCAAAGCTCGTTAGTCTCCGTTGGCAGACCTCTCTGATCTGGACTCCACGTCCATTTCTCACACGGGTATGTCGAATCAGGCGTGAAGCAATGAGGCTCCCCCCTGCCCGTGTGCAAGCATCTCATCCATTCAACACATTTTCGCTGAGTTCTCACTGCACGTCTGTCACCTGGAGCACAAGTGAACAGAACAGAGACCCCTGCCTCACTGCACACGGGCCCTGGCATGGGGGTGCATGTCCTGTTTCCCTCAATGAAAGTCCTGTGGGCCCCCCCCCCCCACTACCTAAAAAGGCCATGAAACCACAATCCCATTGAGAGAGTGAAGCATTTAACTCAAAACACAGAGTACAGAAGCTAAAGGGACAGGGTCCAATACATGAGGCTGGGAAAAATAACTCCTCAGTGAAATGAGCAAGAAGTATCCCAAACTGTGTTGTACATTTATATTCTGTGGTCCAAGATAGACACTTATTAAATGTAAACTTCCCGAGGACCAGGGTCACATAGTTTTTTCTTTAAGGAGAAATAATTTCATTTTTATATTTAAAGAATCTTAAATATAACATTCTAGGAGTGGTGAGGTTTTTTTTTTTTTTTTGAAAACCACAACTATATGGTGAAGTACCATATAAAATCTGCATGAATTTCAATAATGACACGAGACTTGAAAGCAGTTCCCTCTGCTTACAGCCAGCTGCTTGCTGTAGGTTGAGGAAAGCACAGCCCTCTCCTACGTGGACAATGGCAGGACATAGTCCCACCAAGGTCCATATCTTACACGTTTGATTCACATAGCGCCTAGAAGGCCCTAGCAGGAAGGCACTCAGTAAACACTTACCAAATGAACGAATCTCTGTTCCCAATCACCTCGTGTGTTTTTATTAACACCAGAACAATGTGTGGCTGTTTCTAAAGGCAGTCCAAAGTCCTGATGAACTAATGAGCTTAAAAAAAACATGAGGTCAATTTCTAACTTAATGTTTCTTTCCATACTTCCACTTCTTTCTCTGTAATCCTGACCGAGAAGCCCAAATACCATGGTAAGTTACACAGATATAGGCAGCTACAAACACTATGAGTTTGCACCACGGCATCCTAAGTTTGGGTGGAGACAAGGTTTTGGTTGGCAGTGTTGTGGGAAGGTTCTGTAAGGCTGAGTGACTGCCTGGTGAAACTGGCAGGATTACTTAATTCATCTTGTAAGTTCTGATCTTTCCTTGAAGATGGCTGAGCAGCTAGTCCTCAGTGGATATACTCAAGATAGCTTTCTCATCTCCACATTTCTGCCTACAAAGGAAGGTTTTGCTTTCAGAAAAGCTAGTTCAAAGTAAAGAGCGTTTTCCAGCAAACGCTTGGGTGCTTGCCCTTCTGAGGCCATGCTCCCTTGAGCCTGCCAGAGGCTCACTGGAGACGAGGGCTCACCTGAGACGGGGCACTACAGGAGAGCCCCGACAGCTCACTGATGCGTGCTGCGGCCGTGGGGTTGCTGGAGCTGATGAGCACGGGCGGGCTGATCTCCATGGAGTGGCGGTGCTGCGAGGCCTGGGAGGACTTGCTGGCCATGGTGAGAGACGTGAAGGAGTGCCGCTTTTTGGTGTTCTTCTTGGTGTCGGGGTGCTTCGGGGTGGCGCTGCTTTGGGTCGCCGGGGCACATTCTCCAGCATCGACGCCAGGCCCAGGAGGCTTGTCCCATTCTATCAGCTGCTTGGCAGCCGAGTTGAACTGCAAAACAGCCAACAGCCGACCAAGAGTAAGGTTAGACAATTTGTAAGACTCCACTGAGGCTTACTTTCAGCATAACTTTACCAACTTAAAGTTTGCCTACGCGAGAATCTGATTTTTCCATGTGAGGTGAAAAAAAGTCTTCTCTCTCAATACTTGATTTCATCGTATCTAGGTCACAGGTAGATATCAAATCAAGAATAAACAATTCCAACACAAGACTGAAAAGATCTTTTAAATTTTATTAGGAATTTTCAGAATGTCTAATTTTAAAACCTGCCACTAACAAATGAAGGTTTATTTCGGCTCACTGATGAAACTTAGAGAAGAACCACCAAAAGGCACATTCGTCTGACGGAGCCCCCGCTACCCAAGAGTGGCATCGGCTAGAGCACAACTGAGCATTGAGAGCGACTTCTGGGCTAGGCAGAACGAAGCAAGAAGACAAAGAAGGAAAGCTCTCGACATGAAGTCACGCGTGCCCATGCACGTAACCCTCCTACTCCTAGTTCTGCAATATGGTTTTGTCACATCCATGTGTCAGTGGCCTTCAGAGGCACTCAAACTTTCCATCATGAGAGGGAAGACATGGAATGTGGGTCCTGCTGACAAGCTACCAGTCTCCTGGAAAGTCCCATTGTAAAGCAAGCCACAAAGGGTGGTGCACGGTGCTGACACCACCAGCAAGGCAGGAAAGGACACTGGCCTTTTGTTTTCCCCGAGGTAAAAGAAAACACTTTTGGAAGGTTTCGGTGATAACAAGCTGCATGTCACTTACCGGGATACTACAATAATGGGAAAACATTCAGCACATGGCTTAACCTGTTTACAAAAAACAGCGATGAAAACTAATGAACTCTAGGCCGGGCTCGGTGTTCAGCCTGTAACCCCAGCATTTTAAGAGGCCGAGGCGAGAGGATTGTCTGAGACCAGCCTGAGCAACTTGGTAAGACCTCATCTCTACAACAACAACAACAAAAAATTAGCCGGGCATGGTAGTGTGTGGCTGTAGTTCCAGTTACTTGGAAGGTTGAGGCAGAAGGATTGCCTGAGCCCAGCAGGTCGAGGCTGCAGTGGCCATGAGCGTACCCTTGCACTCCAGCCTAGGCAACAAACAGAGTGAGACTCCAACTCAAAAAAAAAAAAAGAAAAAAGAAAACTAATGAACTTTGTAAAGGTGATATAGGTAACAGTAAGAAAAATAGAGATTTTTTTCCCACTTCAGCATTACATACCGGGCACTTCACAAAGGCTTGCATTTAAAAACAATGCCATCTGGTATTTTTCTCACCCCCTGCACTGTTCAGGCCGCTCCCTCTCAGCCTGCTGATGGGCCCACCCTACTAAGCAGAAGAAAGCGCATCCCACCAGGCGAGGACTTGCTGTGGCACAGGCAACTCCTCGAAGCTGTGGTATCTGCGGGTCAAGCTGCCAGAGGTGATCGCAAGGGACAATAACTGGCTCCTGCGGTCACCGGGGGACTTGAGTTCAGGTGGTTTGTCGGATCAATAACCAGTAGAATAAATGTTTTACAAACATGAACATACCTCTTCTTCCAGATTTCAAAAAGGTTCTCCATGTGATAAATGTTCAGGAATAACAGGCAGCAGTACCAGGATGACACCGATCGAGGCCTACAGTGCCTGTGTGGGAGGCAGGATCGCGAAGCCTTCTCATGGGGTGTGTTTTGGGATGAAGAGAGGTGATGCTACCAATGGGCGGCCCCATCACAGCACTGTAGGGGCCTTGACCAGGACATCCAGCTTGACAAGCCCCGCCTGGTCTTGCCATCCTGCCTTCTGGGTGACCCCTGATACCCAAAGGAAGCCAAGTCATGTGCTACTATTCTGGTGGGAGTGTTCCCACCCTCTGGGCAGCAATCTAATATAATAAGCTGCAGTGACCCAGGTAGGGCTGGGGTCTTCCGTCCTATAGGCTGGGCATGAGGAGTCTAGAAGCAAAGTGGACCGGGAGTTACTTCATGTCAATCAAACTCAACATCACCCAGCAATGCCAGAGGAAAGGACACCCAAGAAGCTTATTAGACCCCATAGGACAAATCCTCAAAAGTAGGAACCTCATCGGCTCCTGCAATCCGGGCACTGGGTGTATGTCCAGGATGGAACTGCTGGGCCATGGGGCTGGCGTGTTGAGACAAATCGATGCAGTTGCGAGTGTGTGCAGGCAGACATATCCTGGTGTGGCAGAATCAATGCACTGGCCGACAGAGGCCACAGCACTGCTGTGAACTAACCGCAACTGAGGAGACATTCACCCTGTCACTCACAGCTTTCTTGTCTATGAAATATGTAAGCTGAAGCCAGGCATGGTGGCTACGTCTGTCATCCCAGCATTTTGGGAGGCGGAGGCAAGAGGATTGCCTGAGCCCATGGGCTCGAGACCAGCCTGGGCAACATGGTGAGACCTCGCCTCCACAATAAATTTTTAAAAAATTAGCTGGGCATGGCAGCACACGCCTGTAGTTCTGGCTACTTGGAAGGCTGAGGCAGAAGGATTGCCTGAGCCCAGCAGGTCGAGGCTGCGGTGGCTGGGAATGTGTCACTGCACTCCAGCCTGGGCAACAGAGTGAGACTCCTACTCAAAAAAAAAAGAAAGAAAGAAAAGAAAGATGTAAGTTGGAGCTAATGACCTTTAAGTCTCTTTCAGCTCTCTGCACATAAGACGTCTCATCTTACTTTAAGCGGACATGGTTCACTTTTCTATTTCATGTCTATTCCTCTGAATAGCCTCACATATTTTTCCTGCGTATCATTTGCACAGGTGGACAGTAATATTTGTTGGCAATGTGTTGTCATACTTTAAAATTACTTCACACCGCAACTTGGATGGACTTAGAGTCTACAATACTGAGTGATCTACTACAGAAGCAAAGAACTGAGTACTACATGTTCTCACTCATAAGTGGACCTTGAACAATTATCATAATACTGTAAGAAAGGGATTGGCAGTAGTAGGAAACTACCAGGGGAGGGGACGGGGGTATACCTCATCAACAAGGTACCTGCATAATGAACACTTGTATACCTAACCCTGCATTATACCCCACTTCTTTAAAATTAAAAAAAATTTTTTAATTATTTCAGATTTCTTCTAAAGCAGCATGGGTTAGTATTAATAACACTGTTCCTTGCCTCCTTTATACTTTCCAGAGAAAATTATAAAGTTAAGACTATTTGTTAGAGGCATTAGGTAAATCAGGCAGAAACTCAGAGGCTTTGGTTAGAAGTGTAAGTTAACCTTTGGCAACAAGAGGTAAGCCAGGAACTGGCGACTTTTAATGGAATTTTGATAAAATTCACTTATGAATGTTTGAGCTCAGTAGTGTAAGCTTTCATGACATTTATCTAACCATGACCTTTACTGTTAGAAGTGCACTCATTACCTGCAAAATAAATTTGTATCCCAAAATACCTTCTTTTAAGCATTTGGTAAGGAACATTGATAAGACTTAGGCTGGGTATAGGACAAAATTCAGTATACTGGAGCTAAAAGCAGAAACTAAGGAGATTTGTTGATCTTAAAGTTCTTATGTCCCTTTTTGGGGCAAAGTCTAAATTTCAGAATTCATTTTTGAGAGTTACAAGAAGCGTAAATGAACATGAGAGGAAAATACTGACAAAACAGTATTAATAACGACAAGGCAGCTGTGTATTTTCTTTGCTAAAGAAAATATAGGCTTTATAAAAGATGGGACTTACATTTTTCTAAAGAGAAAAACATTTTTAATGAACAGTCACTATCGATGACCAGCCTCTAGCTTTTGAGCACTGGAGAACAGAAAAGTAGGTTTGGAGGAAAAAAACTATTTTAACTCCCTCTCTGAACTAATGATCATCTTTTTTTTAAATTAAAAAGTAACGCATGTTCGTTATTTTTAAAAGGAAATAATAGTATAGTCTATGAGGAAGTGAAAGGAAAAGCCCTCAGCCAGCAGCCCATTTTGTTCGAACTCATTTCCCAGACAGATCTCCTTTGAACAATTTAGATAGAGCAGGGGTCCTCAACCCGGGGGCCACAAACCAAGGACTTCACTTGTGTTTACAGTCACTCCCAATGGCTTGGATTACTGCCTGACCTCCGCTTTCTGTCAGATCAGCTGTGGCATTAGACTCTCCTAGGAGCATGAACCCTCTTGTGAACTGTTCATGTGAGGGATCTAGCTTGTGTGCTCCTTATGAGAATCGAATGCCCGATGATCTGAGGTGAAGCTGAGGTGGAGATGCCAGCACTGGGGAGCGGCTGCAAATACAGATACACATGAGCAGTGAGGTTTGATTGCACTGCGGTCATCATAAATCAATGGCTTGCAGATCCTATCAAAACCCTATCAGTGAGGAGCAAGTGAGTTGATATACTTCAATTGTACAGTTGCACCTAGTGGCAGGCTTTAAGTCAATCCAGCATTTATTTTAGTCCATGTGTAGCCTGCCCATTATTTTATTTACAACTTCCGACCACACCTCTCTTTTTTTCATGATGAGCTGTATAATTATTTCATTATATATTACAATGTAATAATATAATAGAAGTAAAATGCACAATAAACGTTACGTGCTTGAATCACCCCCAAACTCCTCTGTCCATGGAAAAATTGTCTCCCACAAAACTGGTCCCCAATGCCAAAAAGGTTGGGAACTGCTAATCTAGAACACAGCCTTCTGTGCATGTTCTATGTCGATGTTATCTATGTAACTACTTTATTAATTTTTAACACTCAGGAAGCCAACCACTCTCTACCATTTTCTATCTTCTCCCTTACTATCAAATAAATACTTTCTACATCAACAGGGACAACAGGACAGTATCTTGTCACATAGATGTCACCACTGCCTACACTTTGGTGTGCTTGTCTAGGCACATCCATGGGGGTGAACTCCTAAAAGTGAAACCATCAGGCCAAAGTACAAGCTTAGAAATATTTTTTTAAAGAATATTGCCAAACTGTACCCCCAAAAGGTGTCACTTTTTATTATCTTCAGCAGTGTATAAGAGTCCATACTTCCTCAAGTTGTTAACAGTAGTAGGTAACAGCAATCACTTCTAGGTCTCTATTAGTTGGAGAAGAAACATTATATTACTCTAATCTGTATTTCTATTTTTTAATAAGATTAAGCATCTATTTTCTTCTTCTAGGAGTTGCTTATTTCCATACTGCATCAGTATCTCTATTGAGTTGTTGGTATTTTTCTTACAGGTTGATATTATAAATACTCTAAATAGTTTTTTTAACTTAATGTTTGCTATGGATAAATTTTTATTTTATGTGTCAAATTTCCCATCTTTTCCACCATGGCATCTTAATCTCACATCATGCTTTAAAACCTTCTTATTCCATAGCTATTTTAAAGAAGAAAACTGCATTCTTCCTAGTGTTTCATGGTCCTCCTTCACACCCTTCCGTTTCCTCTCGGCCTAGGGACCCTGTGCCCACCTGGTCTTGCATCAAGGATAGGGCCTAGAGCACTCAGCACTTGGCTTTCCCACCTAAGTCAGCAGCTCTCCTGTCACCATTTAAATGACAGTCAGCCTTTCCTTCACTGGTCTGAAACGCCCCTTCAGAAAACCACACTTTGCATACAACTCTCGATATCCCACCACAGCGCTAAGTCCCCAGACACATCAGACCCTGAGAGGACACAGCGAGTAAACAGAAGGCCAACGGCAGAGACTCATGGCAAGGCTTTGCCTCACACGCCCATCCCTTGCAAAATGCTTTTCCCATGATGGAAACGAGGATCTGGCGTTTCCGTTCGTCACTCTTCCTCCCTGTAATTAGGAAACAAACACAAAGCCAGCTCTGCCTACGTGTGCCATTCAAGCCTTGCCCACAGGAGGGGTGGTGGGGGACCGTGGGGTGGCCCAGAAGTCTTTCTAAATTCACAGGAAAGCCTCTCCGGGTCTTCGCGCAGATCTGCTGAATGAAAGAAACGCCTGCCCTTGGACGCACCAGGAAGGAAGACCACCTTGGGCCACGCATGCTGCAGAATGCACAGAAGCCACATGCATCATTTCAAATTTTCTATCAGCCACATTAAAATGACAGAAAGAAATAGGTGGCATCTGTTTTACTAACATACTTGATGCAGCCTCATATACCCGGAAAATCGTCACTTCAGCATGAGATGCACATTTAAAAAAAAAAAAATCACAAGATCATTGCTTTCCCGGTGTTCCATGAGTCTCTGTAATCCAGTGTAGGGCTGCTGATGGCACCAGCTTGGACCAGCCACGTGTCCTGCTGCTCAGTGAATGGGGACGTGCCCTGGCCACGTGGACCATTGCACCCAGGGTAGTGGTCCCCCAGGGCTCTGCCCACAGAGGACTCACAGCAAAGAGGGTAGCCGGTAACCACTCCACCCAATGCCGAAGCTCCGAGTTCCTGGTGGAACCCTGGCACAACACAGGCTCCTCTGAAAGCTGCGGGACAGGCAGGAACAGATGCCTCATCCCACGGCTTCCTGCCAGGGAAAGGAGTGTCCAAGGATGGACCTCACTGCCCAAGCAAGGAAGGGCAACATCAGTAACTTGGCTTTGCTCGTCCCCATCACCTGCACCTCTGTGGGTTCTTGTGGTTCACAAATTAAGAAACTAGAATTTTCTTTTTTGGGTTTCGGGTTTTGAAGTGCAAGGTACGTGTCACTGAAAGCCTTAAAAGAATGTTAGCATAGGGAGTCAGAAAGGGGCTATCGGAGAAGACCAAAGGAAGAGCCCAGACTTCAGGTGGAGAGTGCTGGGCTGGTGGCAGATCTTGGCCACACTGGCTGACGACTTCAGGCAAGTCACAGAAGTGCCATGGTTTCGGTGTAACATGGGAAGGACACATCGATTCTGCACACGCAGTAGGAATGGCCCGAGTTGAAGGGCTCAGTACAACACGAACACGGATTACTCATGGCATGAGCTACAGGGCTCTGTAGCCTGCACAGGCTGAAGGGCTCTTTACCCATGAAGTGCGACATGAACACACAACTCATGGCATGGACTGAAGGGCTCTGTGTTCCATGAATTGTGACATGAACGTGTGTGACTCATGGCACGGACTGAAGAGTTCCATACCCCAGAAGTGCGACATGAACACATGTTACACATGGCGCAGGTTGAAGGGCTCTGTACCCCGCGAAGTGCGACATGAACACGGGTCATTCCCGCCACTCCCAAGACTCCCAGCTTGACTTGCTCTGCTGCCTGGGTGAGCACTTGATCTGGAGCGAGCTCTCGTAGGTAACGTGAAGACAGCTTAGCCATCTGCAAAGTTTTGTACAAACACCTCTTCTCAACCCCAATGAAAGGTTCCCATTCAAAACACTCCCTCGGGTCCTTGGCGGCCAGAATCAGGCCTAATACAGTCTTTCACTCACCCAAAGGTTTTCTGGGTGACAGTTAGAAGCCAGGCACTGTTCTGGATGGGGAAGAGGCAAACCGAGGCACATCCTGGATTTCCAGCATCAGGGTAGACACCCCCTTGTTGGCAGTGCTAGGAGGGGGAGGCCAACACATGACGAAGGTGGGCAGAGGCCCACCGAGAGTGCCGGGCACATGGGAGGGGAGCTGGAAAGCACCCACATTTCTCAAGGGGTGACCGTGTGGCAGGGGCAGCAATTTTTTTCTTTTTTAAGGAAAGCTAGAAATCAGGTCTATGTACCACCTCTGGATTTTACATCTTAACAACTAATTAAAACAAAAGTACTCTGGAAGCCAAGCTTAAAAATCATCCAAGGTCGCACCAGTCGGTGGTGGTCTCTGATTTAGGGAGGAAAAAATAGAGCTGAGGACAGCAAGCGCAGGAGGAAAAGCAAACAGCTTCCCAAACCTTGAAACCCACAAAAATACCTGGAGAGCCTCCCGGGCCAACCATCGTCCAAGACCCCAGACGCAAAAAAGGCAGAACACTTCGGGGAGACTGAGGCGTGGGAGGAAAAACAAGCACTAAGAAAAGGTGTCAGTGGCCAGCAGCGTGGCCGCGGGACCTGGGGCAGAGGCCACCTTCGGGGGTGTGGGGTCGAGGCGTGAGGCAGGCCTACACCTCCAGAGAACGCTGGCAGGGAAAAAGGGGCAGAACCACAACTCGAGGGAGCACAGCCAAGGAATCCATTCAGGAGAGCAAAAGGCTGGCCACCTTCCTACACTGCAGGGCAGCCAGGGGACACTCAAAACAGAAAGACGGAAACAACACGACCCGGTTCCTGGAGGCCGAAGGCAGGAGGAGAAGACAGCACTGTGAGAGGACAGGCACGCACAACAGGGAGCGGGGAGCAGGAGGAAGTCCAGAGGGACGGGGCCAGCCCAGAGTCCGGCTAGAGAGGAAGCAGCAAGGCCTGCTGTGTCTGAGGCAACGGGACTGTGCCGCTATGGTGCTGGGAGAGGCCAACGATCGTTTCGAAATGGGCCACTGGATCCAACGAGACACGAGGCTTTCCGTGCACGTTTCTCTTTTGTATCTGTCCACTAAATGCACACCATAAATCAGTAACGCCTGCTAGCCAAAAGTCTCACTCCAGTGACAAATTGTATTTTCCAGAACCTGATGACCAGATGTAGGAATGCTATAGGAGGAGTGTACACATATCTCAGGAGTTTAAGGATATGGAATTGTCATTAAATTCTAAGTAAAGATGTGTCAGTGTGAAGCGACACGCTGACAGAAATTCCACAGCAACGTAATCAGTTCATCAATCAGTGAACAAGTGTATCCCTGGACTGGATGCCTAGAGAGTGGGTGGGCACGTACAGGGTGGGGAGTACGGGCGCCCAGGGAGAGACCTGGCACAGGAAGAGAACTGACCATCAGGGCCTTACACTTCTGCCTGAGACCTTACTTCTCAGCGCTGCACAAAGGTGAAGCCTCACAGGCACATTGCCATGAAGTTTTTTTTATAAAAAGCCACGTTGGTTTGTAACACTTAGGACATTCCATCTCACAACAGAGAAGCCTGCTCCCCACTGGTTTAATAATCAAGATGCAGCCGGGCTCGGTGGCTCAGCCTGTAATCCCACACTTTGGGAGGCCGAGGTGAGTGAATTGCCTGAGTCCGCGGTTTCGATACCTGCCTGGGCAACTTGGCGAGACCTCATCTCTACAATAAATCAAAAAAATTAGCCAGGCATGGTAGCACATGCCTGTAGTTCCAGCTACTTGGAAGGCTGAAGCGGAAGGATCGCCAAAGCCCAGCAGGCTGAGGCTGCGGTGGCCGGGAGTGTGCCACTGCACTCTAGTCTGGGTGACAGAGTGAGACTCCAACTGAAAAAAAAAAATAATCAAGATGCTCCTGGTTCAAGTCACTCATAGGCCACACACGTATACATGTGCCCGGAACAGTATGGAACACTTACTCCGTCTTCCCTACAAAACACGAGATAGGACTTAACATTAATTTAATTAAACCGAACCAACTTCGCTTATTAAAGCCTTGACTACTAGCAAAATCTGGAACACATATAGCAACACAGCAAAATTTTAAATAATAAAATTTAAAAGAAATTAAAATATGATGGTTTTGATGAACTCGAGACGTTTCTCTTTAAAAAGTTAACCGTGGATATTTGAAACTGTTGTGTAATACCTTTTGTGTGTTAAAACTTGAAATGTTTGCATCGTTGGTCATGAAAAATGCACGTTTTTAGCAAAGCTGGGTCCTGACAGTGACTTGTGCCTCCATCAGAACCGCTCGCCATCCCAGGGCTCGGAGGCCAGCGGGCAGCAGTCAGGGTCGCCCCCACAGAGGCCCCTTCCCAGTGCCTGGCTGTGACCCCTAAAAAAGACCCTTGACCAAAAAAATGGCAAAAATACTTAACTAAATCATGCTTTAGCTACTAGAGTGTTCATTATGCAGTCATAAAAACTGACGGCTAACAGTACTACAATTATGTGGAGAAAGGCAAAGTCATGTGTGTAACACCATTCATGCATTAAAAAAAAGGACTGGAGGATATTTACCAAAATTGTATGCGATGAGACTTAGAATTGTTAATTTCTTTTCCAAACTTTCTGGAATATAATTATACTATAGGTGGGCTCGGTGACTCAGCCTGTAATCCCGCGCCTTTGGGAGGCTGAGGTGAGTGGATTGCCTGAGCCCGCGAGTTCGAGACCCGCCTGGGCAA
>CAUYQG010225657.1:0-14943 GCA_963574415.1 Tarsius wallacei | reverse complement strand
GGGCGCCAGTAACAACTCCACACCCATTGGGGACCAAGAGATTTATTAAAGTGGTGGCCACAGAAAGGGTCTGTGGCTAGAGGGAGCTAGAGGTAGAGAGAGAGAGAGTTATGCAGGGAGAGAACTGTATTTATTAGTTTAGCGAGGGCAGGAAAAGGTCATGCTAGCATTCTATTGGGTAGAGCAGAGTGGAAATAGGGTGGGCCGAAGTTGTGTTATGTTACTATTGGAGGGTACAACAGGGCTGATTTGTCATAGGAGGAGATTGTTGGCTCGCAGGTTTGAACTTCGTGCAGTGTGGGAAACCGTACAGGGGGAAGCCGGAACTTAGGGCCTTTGTTGTTTTCGTGTGGCCCTGTAGTGTTCAGCGCCATCTTGAGGGGGTGGGTCCCTTCTGACTGTTCCCTGCACCCTTCACCCCTGAATTTAAAAAAAATTAAACTAAAATTTAAAATGAGAGTGCTTGGATATTAAAACTCTTGTTTCAGCTATTTACTTTTTTAAAAAGTAAATCAATTGGTGACAGATATATGGGTTTATTTCTGGATTCCCAATTCAATTCCATTGATCTATGTTTACCCTTCTGCCAATATTACACTGTTCTGATTACTGATGCTTTGTAATAAGTTTCAAAATGGAGATATGTGAGTTCTTCAATTTTGGTCTTCTTTTCTAACATTATTTTGGCTCTTTGGGGCCCCTTGCAATGCTACATGAATTGGAGAGTTGGTTTTTCCATTTCTGCGAAAAAGTATGTTAGACTCTTTAGCAGGAATTGCATTAAATCTGTATATCACTTTGCATAGTTGTGATACTGTGAAATGTACACTGTATTTTATCTTACCTTTTCCTGGCATACCACTTCTAAGATCCTTGGAATCTCCAAAGTTATGTCTTTTTATATGCTAAAGAGATGACTGATGGCTGATAGCCCCTAGGTAGCTTTAAAATGAGGGCTATTCACCTTGAAGACCAAGGCAGGATTAGAAAGCTGGGGCTTTCAACCTCTGGGGAGGGATGAGGAGTTGAAGGTTAAAATGATAATAAGTGGTCAATGGTTTAATCAATCATACCTTTGTAAAGAAACCTTCATAAAAACCCAAAAAGACAGGGTTAAGGAGCTTCTGAGTGCATAGAGGTTCCTGAAGGTTGGGGCACCTGGAGAGGGCATGGAAGTTCCATGTTCCTTCCCACATGCCTTGCTCTTATGCATCTCTTTATCAATATCCTTTATAATATTTTAAATAATAAACTAGCAAGCTTAAGTTTTTCCTTGAGTTCTGTGAGCCACACTAGAAAATTAATAGAATCTGAGGAGAGAGTCCTGGGAAATCCAGTTTATAGACAGTCAGTCAGAAGCACAGATAAATCAATCAGAAGCTTGTGATTGGCATCAGAAGTGGGAGGCATCTTGTGGAACTGAGCCTTCAAACTGTGGGATCTGATGTTATCTTCAGGTAGACAGTGAAAGAATTGAACTGGAGGAAGCCCAGCTAGTGTCCCAGCAAAACTGATGGCTTACTTGCTGGTGTTGGGAAATCCTCAGGTATCTGGTGTCAGAAATGTGTTGTGGGAGTACAGTGGAGGAAACTGAGTTGCTTTTTTATTCTTCTATATCTTAAGCAATATTAACATTTTAACATTAAGTTTTCTTATTTATGAACAGATAATGTGTTTCCATTTATTAAGGTTTTCTTTGATTTATTTTAGTAACAATTTGTAGATTTTAGTATGCAAGTCTTCCCTATCCTTGGTTAAATTTACTCCCAGGTGTTTTACTCTTTTGGATGCTACAGTAAGTAAAATTATTTTCTTAATTTCCTTTTTGGATCATTTATTTCTGGTGTATAGAGAAACAACTGATTTTTGCATAATCTTGTAACCCAAGACTTTGCTGAATTTATCATCCCTAGTAGTTTTTATTTTGTGTGGATTCTTTAGGATTGTCTATAGATGAGATTGTGTCATTTGGAAATAGAGATGGTTTTACTTCTTCCCTTCCAATTTGCTTGTATTTTGTTTCTTTTTCTTGCTTAATTGCTATGGCCAAAATTTCCAGTGCTGTGTTCAATAGCACAGGTGAAAGCAGGTAGTCTTATCTTATTCCTGATCTTAGAGCAAAGCTTTCAGTCTTTCATCTTGGATATGATGTTAGCTATGAGTTTTTCACAAAATGTCCTTGCTATGTAAGGAAATTTCCTTCTATTCTTAGTTTTTTTTAATGTTTTTACCATGAAAGAAAGGTAGGGGCTTTTCCAAACACATTTTCTGCATCAATTGAGATAATCGTCTGGTTTTTTACTTTATTATTTTAATGTAGTGTATTGCACTGATTGATTCTTCTTATGATGAACCACTCTTGCATTCCTGGGAATATGGGCATTTTAACAATTTGAGCCTTCTGATTTATGAACATGCTATATTTCCTCATTTATTTCGGTCTTCTTTAAGTTCTTTCAGCAATATTTTGTAGCTTACCATGTATATTTATGCATAAATTCTGTTATATTTATTCCTAAGTATTTTATATTTTCAATGATATTGAAAGGATATTTTAAATTTTCAATTTCCAAATATTTATTACAAGTATATAGAATGACAACATATTTTTGTTTATACTTTATAACCTTTCTAAACTCATAGTAGTTTAAAAAAATTTACTCAGAGTTTTCTACTTTGATGAAAATGCTGTTTGTGAATAAGGCCAACTGTACTTCTGCCTTTCCAAAGTATATGCATTTTTTTCTTCTCTTTCCATTATTGTAGTGTCTGGGACAATTGAATAGAAGTGATGAGAGCAGACATCCTTGCATTGTTCATAATCTATGTGTGGAGTGGAAGCATTCAGTCTTTCACCATTAAGTAGGATATTAGCTGTAGGCTTTTCAAAAATGCCCTTTATCAGGTTAAAAAAGTCTCTTCTATCCTCAGTTTGTTGAGTTTTATTATGAAAGTGTGTTGACTTTTGTCAAATGCTTTTTTAAAAAATCTATTGGATAATCATAGGACTTACCACTTTATTTGGTTAATATGATGCATTATATTGATGGAATTTCAAATATTCAATCAACTTTGCATTCATCATACAAAATTCTTTGGCCATGATGTGTAATCCTTTTTGTTATTTTGTAATCTATTTTTATTTATTTATAGATGTGAATTGTTAATGATTTGTTTTTTAGGTACTTTTTGATGTCTATACTTATGAAGAATATTGCTGTTTTTACTACTAATGACTTGGGTTTTGGTAATAGGGCAATGCTGCCCTCTTAAAACTGAGCTCAGAAGTTAGGGTTAGGGTTAGGGTATTTTCTGAAAGAGTTGATGTGGAATCGATGTTATTTCTTCCTTAGCTTTTGGTATAATTAAACAGAAAACTAACATTTGTTGATGCTGTTAATAAAGTGATTTTTAGCTATGTGTTCAATCTAGTTAATAGAGGACTATTCTGTTTATCTATTTTTTCTTGAGTGAGCTTTGGTAGTTTGTTTTTTAAGAAATGTGTCTCTTGCATCTAAACTGATAGATGTGTTGACATACTTTTTATCCTTTTAATGTCTCTACAATATGAACTGATATTTCCTATTTCTTTCATAATACAGATATTCATGTATGCCTTTTTCAATCTCATCAATAAGAACTTGTTAAGAACTTGTTAAAGTTCTTATTCATATTATTGATTATTGATGTTACTGATATTGATATTATTGATTTTTCTCAAAGAACCACCTTTTGGTTTTATTGATTATTCTCCATTATTTTTATATTTCTATATTATTATTTTTTGCATTTATCTTTGTTATTTCCTTTATCTGCTTAATTTGGGTTTAACCTACATACCTTGTGAAGGTTACTAAGGTGAAAGCCTAGATTTTTAATAATGATCATTCTTTTCTCTAGTAAAAACATTTAATGCTATAAATTTTCCTCCAAGCACTGCTTCGACTGAATCTCACAGATTTCACTATGCTGTAATTTCATTTTTACTTAGTTCAAAACACCTTATAATTTTGTGATTTTTCTTTGTTCTGTTGGTATTTAAAAATATGTTATTGAATATCCAAACATTTTAGGATTTTTATGATATCTTTCTGTTACTGGTTCCTAATTTAATTCTGATGTATTTAGATAACCCACTTTGCATAATTTCAATTTTTTTAGATTTATTGAATTTTTAAATGTCCTAGTATATACGGTAGGCTCTCCATATCTGTAGGTTCCACATTAGTGGATTCAATCAACCATAGATTGAAAATATTCTGAAAAAAAATTTTAAAATATAACAATAATCCCATTCACAATAGCCACCGAAAAAAAAAGGAATATCTCAGCATCTTTGTAACCAGAGACGTGAAAGATCTTTGTAATGAAAACTACAAAACACTGCTCAAAAAAGTCAAAGGTAAAACAAACAAATGGAAAAAATATTTCAAGCTCATGGATTGGAAGAACGAACATTGTTAAGATGTCCAACCTAACAAAGACAATCTGCAGGTTAAACTCAATACCCATTAAATCGCCAACATCATTCTTCTCAGACCTAAACATGACAATACAGAAATTCATATGGAAACATAAACGACCACAAATAGCCAAAACAATCCTCAGGAAAGAAAACAAAGTGGGTGTATCACACTTCTAAACTTTAAACTTTATTATAAGGCTACAATAATCAAAACAGCCTGGTACTGGTACAAGAACAGGTATATAGAACAATGGAACAGGATAGAGATTCTGGAAGCAAAACCTTGATTTTGCAACCAACTCATCTTCGACAAAGCCTCCAACAACAACCGCTGGGAAGAGGAGAACATTTTCAGTAAAGAGTTCTGGAAAAACTGGTTGGTGACATGCAGAGGATTAAAACAAGAACTCTACCTATCACCGTACAAAAAAATCAACTCTAAATGTATCAAAGACCTCAACATAAAACCTCAAACGTTAAGAATCTTAGAAAACGCAGGAAACACCATTATGGAAATCACAATAGGCAACGAATTCCTGATCCCCAAAAGCCCATGCCATAAGAGATAAGATTGACAAATGGGACCTCATTAAACTTAAAAGCTTCTGCAAAGCAAAAGAAACCATCAAGAGAGTGGGGAGACAGCCCCCAGAATGGGAAAAAATATTTGCCAACTGCATATCTAACAAAAGTCTAACATTCAGGATCTACAAGGCGCTCAAAAGTGACAAAAAGAAAAAAACTAAACAACCCCATTAAAAAGTGGGGTTAGATCCCCATTAGAAAGACTTTAATAGACACTTCTCAAAAGAAGACATACGAGTAGCTAACAGATGCATGAACAAATTCTCAGCCTCACTAATCATCAGAGAAATGCAAATCAAAACCACATTGAGATACTACCTAACTTCAGTAAGAATGGCCATCATTAATAAAACAAAAAACAACAAACGAGCTCAAGATTCATTTGCCAAGGACTATAGTCTTTATTTGTGTAGTCACTGAAGTCTTTCTTTTTAAATTTTTTTATTTTAAAGATGTGGGGTACAATTCAGAATTAGGTATACAGGTGGTCATCAGACAGGTAAAGTTTGGGCCTCCCTTTAGTCCCCACTTTGCCTGGTTTGAGAACAGGTACCCTTATTGATGTTATATGTCCCCCTCCCTCCCCTGGCAGTGTCACTACTGCCAACCCCTTTCTTATTGTATTATGGTAAATGTTTAGGGTCTGCTTATGAGTGAGAACATGTGGTACTCAGTTTAATCTTTTGGTATAGTATAAAGTGAGTTTCCTGTATAAAACATTCAATTCGCTTGTTTGTTTGTTTTTTGAGATGAAGTCTCACTATGTGACCCAGGATGGTCTTGAACTCTTGAGCTCAAACAATTCTCCTGCCTCAGTCTCCTGAATTCCAGGCACATGCCACTCTGCTTGGCAGGTCTTGCATTTTAAAATCAGATATGGCAATATCTTCTATTTTTGGAATGGTCACACTATTTACATTTAATGTAAATTATCAGCATGGTTGAATCCAAATTGATAATTTTCATATTCATCTTTTATTCATCCAATCTGTTCCTTGTTTCTTTTTCCACCTTTTTCTGTCTTTCTTTTGAACAGAGTTGCTTTTATTATTCCATTTAATCTCTATAGAGTTTATTGGTCATATTTCTTTTTTTGTTTTTGTTAGTGGGTATACTAAGATTTGTAATATACAACTTTGCTCATCACAGTCATCTTCAAATTTTATTAGGCTACTTTATAGTATAAGAGCCTTTCTACAATATACTTTCATTTCTCCCCACTCATTCTTTGTGCTGTTCCCACTCTTGTTACTTCTGCATATAGTATAAATCTCACTATGTATTTTTGCTTTAAAAGTGAATTCTGGTTTAAAAAGTTTTTAAATGAAAAAAGCGTTTTTAAAGTTTTTACTTTTAATTAACACAAAAATTGTATGTATTTATGAAATACAATGTGATGTTTTGATGTATGTATACATCATATAATGATAAATCAGGGTAATTTCAAAATAGCTAAAGAGAGGATTCTGAGTGTTCTGATCACAAAGAAATGGTGAATGTCTGAGGTGATAGATTTGCTAAGCATTTCTTATAGTTACCCATGTATTCTCCATTTCTAGCACTCTTCAAGAGTTCTAAGTTCTTCATATCCTCACCAATACTTGCTATTTTCTCTTTCTTTTCTTTCTTTCTTTTTTGATAGTAGCCATCCTAATGGATATGAGGTGCCATCTCACTGTGGTTTTTATTTGAATTTCCCTAATGATTGTCAGCTTGTAGGAGTTATTTATATATTCTGGATATTAAGCTCTTTTACATATGTGATTTGCAAGTATTTTCTCCCATTCCATGGGTTGCCTTCTCATTCTATGGATTGTGTCCATTGATGTGCAGAAATTTTTCCTTTTGATATAGTCCAGTTTATCTGTGTTTACTTTGGTTGCCTAAACTTTTGGTTTCATATTAAAAAATCATTGTTAAATTCAAAGTCATGAAAGTTTTCCCCAATGTTTTCTTCTAAGAGTTTTATAGTTTTAGTTCTTATGTTTAAGTCTTGATTCTTTTCAAGTTAATTTTTGTATATTATGTAAAACAAGGGCCCAACTTCATTGTTTTGCATATAGATATTCAGTTTTCCCAATGTTATTTATTAAAAAGACTGTCCTTTGCCCCATTGAATGGTCTTGGTGCCCTTGTTGAAAATCATTTGACCATATATGCAAGAGTTTATGTCTAGGTTCTCTGTTCTATTTCATTGATCTATTTGTCTGTCTTTGTGCTAATCTCATATGCTGTAATTATTGTAGCTTTGCGTTAAGTATTGAAATTAGTGTGATAACTCAAGCTTTGTTCTTTTTAGGATTGTTTTGACTTTTTTTTTTCTTTTGAGTTGGAATCGCACTCCATCGCCCAGGCTGGAGTGCAGTGGCATACTCACCGCCACTCCAGCGTCGACCGCTCCAGCGATCCTTCTGCCTCAGCCTTCCAAGTAGTGGGAATTACAGGAGCAGGCTATCACACCCTGCTAATTTTTTGACTTACTGTAGAGACGAGGTCTCGCGAAGCTGCCTGGGCTGGTCTCAAACCCGCAGGCTCAGGCAATCTACTAGCCTCGGTCTTCCAAAGTCCCGGGATTACAGGCTGAGCCAGCGAGCCCAACCATATTTTTTAATGAAGGCAACTTCATTAAAAAAAATTGACCGACTTTATTTCTTAGAGCAGTTTACATAAAAATTGGGCAGATGGTACAAATTGCCCTGGCTGATCTCGAACCAGCGGGTTCAGGCAATCCACTCGCCTCGGCTCCCAAAGTGCTTGGATTACAGGCTAAGGCACTGAGCCCGGCGATTATTAATTATTCATTTAAGTTATTTACTAGACATATGACTATTCAGATTATCTATTTCTTCTTATGTGAGTTTTGGTAGTCTGTGTCTTTCAAGGTTTGTGTCTTTTCTCTAAATTGTCAAATCTGTGGGTATAAACTTGTTCATAGTGTTGCTTTATTATCCTTTGAATACCCTTGGATTAGTAGTGATAGCCCCTCTTTTATTTATGATATTAGTAATTTGTGTTTTCTCTCTTCATTTCTTCATTACCCTGTCCAGAGCTTTATCAATTTTATTGTTCTTAAAGTTTTTGTTTTTGTTGTTTTTAAAAATTGTTTTTCTATATTTTATTTCACTTATTTCTACTGTAGTATTTATTATATATTGTCTTCTGCTTGCTTTGGACTTAATATAGTCTTTTTTCTGGCTTCCTAAGGTAGAAGTTTAGACTGGTGACTTTTGATATTTCCTCTTTTGTAACATATGCATTCAATGCTGTACATTTTCCTTTGAGCATGGCCCTCACTGCATCTCACAAATTTTGATACTTCATTTTCAATAATTTCATGGTGTTTTTGTTTCATTCAAAATATTTTAAAATTTATTTTGAGACTTCTTATTTGATTTGTGTTTTATTAAAAAGCATGCTCTTTATCTCCAAATATTTATGAATTTCCCAGCTTTGCTTTTGTTATAAATTTATAGTTTAATTCCATTTGCGACCTGAGAACATACTTTGTATGTTTTCTATTTTTTAAAATGTGTTAAGGTGCGTATTATGGCCCAGAAAGTGTTCTATCTTGGTGAATTGGGGAATGCTCTGTGTAAGCTTAAGAAAAATGTGTAGCCGGGCATGGTAGCGCGCACCTGTAGTTCCAGCTACTTGGAAGGCTGAGGCGGAAGGATCGCCGGAGCCCAGCAGGTCGAGGCTGCGGCTGCACTCCAGTCTGGGCTACCGAGTGAGACTGCAACTCAAAACAAAAGAAAAAGAAAAAGAAAAGAAAAATGTGTACTTTGCTGTTGTATGAAGTATTGCAATAATGTCAATTAGATCCAGTTGATTGGTGGTGCTACTCAGTTCAAGTATATCCTTACTGATCTTCTGGCTGCTGGAACTGTTAATTATGATAGAGAGGTGTTGAATTCATCAATTCTAATAGTGGGGTTATCTATTTCTCCTCGTAGTTCTATTAGTTTTTCCTTCACATATTTTAATGCTTTATTATAAGGTGTAAACACATTAAGAATTGCTGTCTTCTTGGGGAACTGACATCTTCATTGTTATGTAGTGTTCCTCTTTATCCCTTATAATTTTCTCACTCTGAAATTTGCTGTATCTTAAATTAATATGGCTACTCCAACTTTATTAAATTAGTGCTAGCGTAATATATCTTTTTCCATCCCTTAGCTCTTTATCTATGTCTTTATATTTCAAGGGGTTTCTCATGGACAACATATAGTTAGGTATTTTTAAAAAGAAAATCCACTGAGGCAGTCTCTGTCTTTTAATTGGATTGTCTAGATGATTCACATTTAAAATAATTATGTATATAGTTAAATTAATATCTTCCATATTTGTAACTTTTTTCTATTCATCCATCGTCATTGTTCCTTGTGGGTGGTTTTTTGTTTTCTTTAGTTTAGTTTTGTTTTGTCTTCTGCCGTTATCTACCTTCTCTAGTTTTAAGCATTTTATATGATTCCATTTTCTCTTTTTTTTTCTTTTTTCTTTTTTTTTTTTTGAGTTGGAGTCTCACTCTGTTGCCCAGACTGGAGTGCATTGGCCGCTCCCGGCCACCGCAGCCTCGACCTGCTAGGCTCCGGCGATCCTTCCGCCTCAGCCTTCCAAGTAGCTGGAACTACAGACGTGCGCTACCATGCCTGACTAATTTTTGATTTATTGTAGAGATGAGGTCTCGCCAAGTTACCTGGGCGGGACTCGAACCCTTGAGCTCAGGCAATCCACTCACCTCAGCCTCCCAAAGCGCAGGATTACAGGCTGAGCCACCTAGCCCAGCTTATTTTATTTTTTTTTTAATTTCTCTTTTTTTCTTAGTATATTAATTATACTCTTTTAGAAGAGTATATTAATTATGCTCTTTTAAAAATTTTTGCTGATGGTTGGCCTAGAGTTTTCAGCTAAGTTAATTCCACTTTCAAATAAAAGTATATGGCTTCACAGGTAGTGTAGGACATTATAGCAGAGTATTTACAATCCCTCATTTCCATCCCTTTTAACATTGCTGTCATTGTTAAAACAATGTTAAACAAATACATTGTTGCCATTATTATTTTGAACACTATCTTCTGTTAGATCAGTTAAGAATAATAATAATAAAATAGTTTATTTAGCCCTCATTTATTCCTTCTCTAACACTGTTTCTTAATGTGCATCCAAGTTTCTGACCTGCAGCAGTTTTCTTTTGTCTAAGCATATTTTAATATCTCCTGTAAAGAAGATCTGCTGAAAACAAATTCCCTAAATTTTTTCTTTTTGATACAGTATTTCTTTTTCATTTTTGAATAATAACTTCATTAGATGCAAAATTTTTGTTTAGTGGGTTGATTTTTCTCTCAATACTTTGCATATTTTAATTCATCTACTTTTTGCTTCATGGTTTCTGAAGAGAAGTCCAGTATAATTCTTGTTCTTGTTTCTCTATAAGTAAGGTTCCCCAGAGCTCTGGCTTCTCTCAGTGTTTTCTTTTTGTCTTTGATTTCCTGCAGTTTAAATATGTTAAGCCTAGGTATACATGTTTTGGTATATATGCTTTGGTATTTATCCTGGTTGGTGTTCTCTGATCTTCCTGGATCTGTGGTTTGGTATATGTAATTAATTGGGAATATTCTCAGTTAATTATTACTTCTAATTATTCCTTCTCATATGTCTTCTGTTCCTTTCTTTCTTACTTCTTCTGGTATTCCAATTATGCATATGTTATACATTTTGTAATTGTCCCACATTCCTGGATATTCTGCTCCATTTTTTCCCATTATTTTTCTCTTTGCTTTTCAGTTTGGGACAATTCTATTTACTTGTCTTTAAAGTCAATGATTCTTTCTTTCACAATAATAGTCTACTAATGAGCCCCGTCAAAAGCATTCTTCATTTTTGTTACAGGTTTCTTTTAAGTTTCTATAACTTCCCTTTGATTCTTTCTTAGAGTTTCCATCTCTCTGCTGACATAACTCATTTGTTCTTGTATGTTGTTCACTTTCTCATTATTTAGTCTATTAATAATATTTATTTTAAATGATTCTGATTTTGATATTTATTTTAAATAATCCTGATTTGATAATTTCAACTTAATAAAATCTCTGTACTATCTGAGTTTGCTTTAGATGCTTGCTTTTATGTTAGACTGTGTTTTTGCCTTTTAGTCTGCTTTGTAATTTTCTTTTTAAAGCTAAACATTATGTATCAGGTAAAAGAAATTGAGATAAATGGGTCTTTAGTGTGAAGTCTTTGTTTATTTCTAGGAATTAACCTGTGTACTGTTTGTTCTAGTCTTAAGTGTCAGAGAATAAAAATGCCCTCTAGTGTCTTTGATTTTATCTCCTGTATTATCTTTAAGTTTCCCTGAAGACTTCCTTTTTAACTAGATCTGAGCCTTGCAGTTATTTCACCAATAATACCTGTATTATACAGGAGCTCTATTAATGTGCTGGGAAGATGTGGGTGGAGGGGAAGAATTCTACAGTTCTTATGATACTTCCTGTCTTTAGTGAGCCCAAGTGCCCAGGCTATGACTTTCACAAGTGCTTCTCAGTCCCCTCCTCATGTGAGTCAGAGATGCTTGAGGAGGCTGAAATTGGGCATTTCATTTTCTCCAAGTCAGTTAGGTTCTGGTAAAATCCCAGGCGGTTAGGTGTTGGTAAAACAATTTTCTTTGAAGGCAGGACTTTGTTAAGGAGAAGAAAAATACTCTAGGTATAGTTCAAAATGGCTAATTTTCCTCATCTTCTTCTGGAAGCATAAAGGTGTTTTTTTGTTGTTGTTTTGTTTGTTTTGTTTTGTTTGTCTGAGCTTCAGCCTGGGAACTTGGTGGGAGTTCTGGAAGAAAAATTCATGAAAGTTGGGAATCTCTTAAGTCTGAACCCCCAGGAGTTTTTATCTATCATGCTAATCTATGCTTAGTCTCCAACAATTAGTCTATTATCCCAAGTGTTCCTACAATTGCTGAGTCTAGTGATGGCTTCTGCTGATGATAATCTGTGATTCTATGCATCTTCTTGACCTTCCAGTTTCAAGGACAGTCATTTGCCCTGTGAGCTAAATTCTCTGAAGGATCCAAGAGTTGATTTTTTGGTTGTTAAACCTTCTTTGTTATAAGAACGGGAATAATGACTTCCAATCTCCTTACTTGTTGGAAAAGAAATTGGGAATATTTGCCTCCTTTTTTACTAATTGATAGACTCTATTTTTTAAGTGAAGTTTTAGGCTTACAAAAGAATTGAGTAAAAAGTACAGAGAGCTCCCCTATATCCTTCCACTCCCACACATATGCACTTTTCCCTATTATTCACATATTGTGTTGTTGTGGTTCATGTGTTATACTTGATGAGCCAATATTGATTCATCATTATTAGCCAGAGTCCATAGTTGACATTAGGGTTTACCCTTCATGTTGCATATTCTATGGGTTTTGACAAATATATAATGACATGTATTCACCATGACAGTTCCATACATAACAGATTCACTGTTTTAAACATCTGTGTTCCATCTATTCATCCTCCCCCTCCCAGCCCCTGGCAACCACTGATCTCTTTACTGCTCCATAGTTTTGCCTTTTCCAGAGCCTCATATAGTTGAAATCATACAGTATGTAACATTTTCAGATTGACTTCTTTCATTTAGCAACATGCACAGATGTTTCCTCCATATATTATTGCAGTTTGATAGTGTATTTCTTTGTGGTGCTAAATAATATTCTATTATTATATGAATGTACCATATGTTATTTATCTATTCATCTATTTTAAAACATCTGGGTTATTTCTAGTTTTGGACATTTATGAATAAAGCTGCTATAAACCTTTGTGTGTAGGATCTTATATGGACACAAGTTTTCAGTCCATTTGAGTAAATACCTAGGAGACTAATTGCTGGGTTATATTGTAGGAGTATGTTTAGCTTTGTAAGACTTTCTTACAAAGTGGCTAAACCATTTTGTATTCTCATCAGCAATAAATGAGAATTCTGGTTGCTCTCCTGCACTTTATTGTCTTTGCTTTCTTTTTTTTTTTTCTTTTATTGTGAAATGGGAGCCTGAGTACAGAATTCTAGTTTGACTGTTTTTTCTTGCAGTACTTCAAAGATGGTGCTCCATTTCTTTCTTATTTGCATAGATTCTGAGAAGAAATCAGCTGTTTTTCTTATCTTAGTTCTACTGTATACTATGCCTCCTTTTTTCTTAGGCTTTTTCCATCATAATTGCTTTTCAGCAATATGATTATGACATTCAAAGACTCTGGATATATTTTGAAGCTAAAGCCATGAGAATATTGTTGATGGATCAGATGTGAAGTTGATTAACAAAATAATCAAAGATATTTTCAGAGTTTTAGTTTGAGCAACTGGAAAGATTGAGCAACTTTCTCAGAAGGAGAAGGCAAGAACACAAGAACTACACTTTGGTTGATTCAGAGATGAAGAAGGTATGTCCCTTTAGGTGCCTCCAGAAGCCAGCCTGTGGACAAGCATTACAGTGAAAATAGCTCATTTGAGGAATGATTCCAGGAAACACCAAAAGGGGAGTATGACCATGAGACAAGGAAGGGAGGTCAGACAAGTAGAAAGCATATTTTCAAGAAAGTTATCATTGTAGGCAACTGGAGTTTAACCTCATCGGAGAGCTCTAGGAACCAGTGTAGAACACACTCCTCAGAGATATCCAACCCAAGGGACAAGAAAGCTGGCAGAGTATTTGTCCACCAGCTCCTGTCAGTCATTGGTTGAGGGCCAGTCCTGAGGGTCATTAAATCTCAGGCACTCTGACTTGCCTTGCACAGACAGGGCAAAGCTCTTGAGGCCAGAAAACCCTCAGTGGAGATGCAGGTGCTGGTAGCTGGATATAGGCTATTGAGGCCCAAGGGGACATTGGCACAGGCTGGATGGTAGACTAAGGGACAGTTCCAAACCAGCCACTCACTAGCTGGGTATTGCCAAATTTGAGAGTGAAAGAAAGCACCAGTGACACCTCTTGCTGGTTTGCTGTTTGTTTGGGTGTTTCTCCATCATCTAATTGAGCACTCAGCAGGGCACAGTGACTCTCTGTTGAGACCCTTACAGCAGACAAAGGGAGCTCTCAGTTCATTGAGGTCCCAAACTCCATTCCCTCACCCGCATGCAAAGAGAGGTTTACATTCACATTACATTTCACCTTGACCATACATCTGGGAGTTGGCATGACTTCCATCTATGTTTCATAGAAAAAACTGAGCCTCAGAAAGTTACAGTGACTTATCTAAGATCACGCAGTTAGGAAGTTGGAGCCAGAATTGAAATCTAGTCCTATAGCACACCAAAGTATTTTTCCACCCCCTGGGACCCTGCCGTTACCCTCAACCCCCTCTCAGGAACCAAATCCCCAACAGCTTCCACAGTCCAGAGTGTTAGAATGAGTGTTAGAAAGGCTGCAGCCTCTATTCATCACCATGTCTTACGAATTAAAAACAATGTTCATGAGGTCATTTCCATGGGGCTCTGGGGTTGGCTGTATAAATATTTGGCCTTTGGGGCTCTTCTCAGTCAAGCTCTTCAGGGTGCTGACGTTAAACACACTCCTTCAGGAAAAATGCAATCGGTTTCAGGAAGCCCCTGAGTCGGGCGCTCACAGGGTGTCTGCTCAGGCTAATGTTTGACAACACAAAGCCCATTTTTCCTATGACTTTTTCTCATTTAAGACAAGAAAGATTGCCCTCCGCTCGTCAACACACATACTCACCAGTCATTAATACACAGGCATTTAAAAACATTTATGATCAGAAAGGTCTGTGTTTTCTCATTTCTTTACAGAGTCAGGGAGGTTTGAGAGAGAGAGCCAGAGTGGGGGGTGGAGAGAGTTAGAGAAAGAGAGAATATGAGAGTGGGAGGGGAGGACAGAAGAGAGGGAGGGGAGG